>LR564447.1:0-29219 GCA_900536345.3 Caenorhabditis sp. 39 LS-2015 | reverse complement strand
CTTCTAGCTCTATGTCTCACACAACTCATATCTCCCGCGTTTCTCTGATCTCTTACTGCTCCAGTAAATCCACCTGGCTGTCAATTACTACCATGTAATATGGCATGAAGAAAAACGGTAAATCCGCTTTTATGTTAATCCTTTGGCAAATATTGCTGGCAATAAAAGCTTGCTGGCTAATAGAGGTATCTGTGAAAAGCGGATCCAATCGAGCAGATGGAAAACCATCCGACATCCATCAAATGCGCTAAAACGTTCAACGAACGAAAGGAAGGACAGCTGGCAGTCACGCGAACGTTTCAATGAGCTTTATGTTGTCCGTGTGTGAGCTGAAGTAGAAACAGCTCACAGAACACCGCATATGTCCCTGAATTTAGATAATTAGGGGGAAATTATTTCTCGACAACACGATTGAGCCTATTACCAGCGTATACGGACCTTGTTCGCCTAGTATTCGTATTTTCACAAAAACTGCCAGTTTTGAATATATTTTGAGCTATTCAAGCCATCATTTGTCATAAAACTACTGCCATAATGAATTTCACTTTGTTGAGATGCTCTTCCCTTCTTACTCTCCTTTCTTTTCTTATCTGTCTTCGAAAACGTTCGACCGGCGCACTTACTTTTCTCTGTCGCGTTGTAACGTAGCACATGCGGTCCCCGGCAGTGAAACGAGCTGCCAACCTTGCCAATTCTGCAGGTCACATAATATTTCTACTGATGCATATGTATTCCTTCTTCTTCAACTTAAACCTAAACTCATTTTGAAGGTTAATCTCCTGAATACTCAAGAACAATCAGCCAATCCATCATCTCAAGTGACCATGACATCGGTATTATTAACATGCTCTTTTCGTACACATTTTTCTGTTCCAGACAAGAAGAATAACTCGCGCAATGTTGCAAGAAACCGATAGTTCCGACGAGGAAGAACGATCGGCTCCACCACCGCGAAAGACGCCAAAAAGAGATACTCTCCAGCAGCAAACAAATCGTCGAGATAGTCCGACAAGCGCAGCCAGAACCAACACCAGACAGCCTTCTCAGTCTCCTCAGGTATATTTTCCAGCAAATGAAGGCGAGATTTCGGAAATTTCAGGCGAACAGAGACCGCAGTGACCGTATGGACCGCCGCAATCGTCTGAGAAAAGAAGCAGCCAGCTCGTCTGATGAAGAGATCCAGCCAGCTACTCCGCCGAGAAGCCGGAAACTTCCGAGTCGTCCAACTCGTCAGAATCAGCAAATTCAAGCTTCCTCGAGTCTTCCGAGCCGTATTACCCGCCAGAATCAGCAGAGTCGCGCATCCTCGACCAATGATGATTCATCTCCAGAACCAACCGAGCAGGTAAGGAGAATTCTATTTTCGGGCCGCGCAGTAAATTTGTTCTTGATTGCTTGAATGAGGCAAAAACTGTACAAGTTTCTAACATTTTTCTTTGAGTTTTCCGTATTTCGCGATTGCGGGTAGGGGTAAAGCTTGTAATCCTAGCAATGCGCCGTAGAAGCCAACAAATTAGCACGATATAAATTTTATACAAAAACAAGGGCATGTTCGATTAAAAATCTTCTGGCGTTTTTGCACATTTAGTTTTTGTGTTCCATTGTCATCAAAATAAATTCCTAGAAGCATTTTCTTAACTTTCTGGTCTCCCAACAGAAGAGAGAAAATTAAATTTATGCTATTTTTACTCTACCAGCGTGGCTCCGGCGGCTACCGCCGCCGTTTCCAGCTGGATTCCGGTAGTTGTAGACTACTTTTAATAAGTGAACCCTTCCATGTGCGGACATATGAAAAATAATATATTCCGCAAATGGAGTATGTCTGTCATTCGTTCATTCTGTCCGCCGTGAAAAAAAAATCATTTAACCGTGGCCCCTCTTTGCCCAGGGTTGCGCGTGTCTGCCAGTTCGGTTCATTTTCTACTGTTCTCCCCGGCCTGCATGGGGCGAAGCCGCAGGATCAGGCTGGTATGAAAAATTCCAATTCATATTTGGTTCATATTTATGGATGGAGTTCAATAATAAGTCTAATTTGCAACGAATGATCACGAATAGCGGACCCTGTATACTTTTCGAGGTTGACACGAAACAGATAGGAGGGTGCATATGCCTAGTTCTTTTGTCAATCTGCTCACATACTTCAAATCTCTTACAATAATTTTTGAAAAGGTATGTATTCCTAATCGGCGGATATTACTTGGCCTAGTGGCCTAGAAAATGTAAGCCGCAACGCACGACTCGGAGCGCTTGCAGCCAAATGTTTTGCCAAGTTTTATGCGCCTTTAAAACGGCATACTGTCCATAAGGCAATTCTCTTGATTTTTAGCAGGCTGTTTAAAGGCGCATAACAACTTGGCGAACAATTTCAGTGTAAACTCTCCGAGAGTCGCGCGTTGCGTGTCGCGGCTTACGTTTTCTCGGCAGAGTAGTACTCATTTTGCAAGAAAACAATAATATCTTACTCTGGGTTCCAATTAGGGTCTGGACGCTCGAAAAATGATCGACAGGAAAAGTCGAATCGAGCGGTCGAAAACTCGACTCGAAAAATCGCTCGAACGCACGGAATATTACTCGATTCGAGCCGCTCGACGAATGTTCAACCGGAACGGCTCGAACTTCCGAGTTGCTTTGAGAATTTATCGAGCGCTTTGGGAAATTGACTCGATACGGAACCCTTGTTCCAATCAAGAGGTTCCTAAGGCCTTGTACTACTGTCAGATCTCGAGTGGAAAGTAGGGTTCCGAATCGAGCGCGACTCGACTCGAGTTTTGGCATCAAGCCGCTTGACTCGGAAACACGAAAAACGCTTGACGAAAAATTGACTCGAGCATTCGAGTTCGATTCGAAAGCTCGAGCCGCTCGACTCGAAGACTCGCTCGACCGCTTGAAGTAATAAGTCGGTCAACTCGGCCGAAGCTTGTATATGCAGAATATTCTTATGTGACCTGACATTGGTCCCATTTCAACACGTTTTTGCCACGTTGCTAGTCTATTTGCTTACTTGTCTGCCAAAAGTTCAATAAGTAATACGACTTTGCTCGGAAAACTGCGAGCGAGTCGAGTCAAGCCGCTCAAACTTTCGAGTCGTTTGACTCAAAAAATCTATCAAGCGTTCGAGTCAATTTGTCTCAAAACTCGACTCGATGCGGAATCCTAGTAGAGAGACACAATGCCGCGTTTGAATCTCAACACTTACAATCTCCGGAACGGGTAATAGGAAAACGCTCAACTTCTCCAAAACTGAAAAAAGTTCAAACGCATGTCGTAATGAAGTTTAACAGTAGAAACCGGAACACGAACAACGGTGTTCCACCCGACTCTGGTTGAGATCCATAGATTTCTCCACAGTTTTCACTCCTCTTCGGATTTCAATCGATAGGTTCCTCTACTTTTACCAAATGAGGGACAGCAGGAGTGGTTCTGCCCGCGCCCTTCTCCCGTGTCGACCAACTGACCTGATGCCGACAGCCTAGTGGATAGTGAGGGCAGCGCGCAGTAGAGAGGCCGCGAGTTCGACTCCGCACCTCTACTAAAATGTTTTTTTCTGGTCTCAACGTTTTCAAACAGTGGAGCCGAAGAAGAAAACGTGTTCCCCTGTATCAGAAGTAGGTCTCCCTTCATTTTCCTCAAGAGAGAAACAAAATTCATCTCGTAGTCTTCATTTTATTCTCGTTTTCTCCTTCTATCGCTCATAACTTTCGAATCGGGGGCTCCTTTGGCTAGTTTTTTACATTTCTCGTCTCCCCAGAATGAGAGCTTTCGAAATTGGTATCACATGCTATGTTCGGTTGGCTGGAAAAAATTTCGGACCTCAAACTTGGGTAATTGAACCGGGCGCGCGCTATTTATACTCGGGCCGCGGCCGACACCAAACAGGGACGGCGATGGAGGTGCCGCCGCCCTCTCTTAACCATTGCGGACAGAACGACTGAATGACACACGTACTCCATTAGGCGAATATACTATAAGAATGATAAATGCATAAACTCGAAATAATTTATTTTCCAAAATGTTTCAGTGAGTATCAATACATAACCTTTGACAGCTGTAAAAAAAATTACTCACTTTTGAAAATAATTGTTAAACTCTCATAAAAATTTGGGGAAGCTTTACAAGAACTGCTCAAAGTTGACGCAGGGAATGGACGTCTACCGTTCATGGATTTTTCGTGTAAATATATTCATTAAAAAATAGACAACTTTTTCTTTTTTTCAATTTGCTCAAAAATTTTCAGAGACAGCCAATCAGAAGAAGCCAGCGTCATCAGACTCCAGAAAACGAGAACAATGACAGCAATGACAACGAAACGTCACCGCAGCTTCAGCAGGTGCGATTTTTATAATTTTCTAACAGAAATTGAAGAAAATCAAAACTTAGCTCTTAGTGATAGAGAAAAAAAAATTTTGGTAAAAAACGGTAATTTCTTCAGATATCTTCTCGTAAACGAGTGAATTGCAATGATGCAAATGAAGTTTATCTTCTGTTCTGCAACACTGTTACATTCGGTTTGATATGATAGCTCAGAGTAGTTTAGTAAAGAACAACAATCTAGAATTTAAACATTGCATTTTTTGTTTACTTTTTCGATTTAAAATGTGTTTTTTTCAAAATTTTTCATCGAATCAACAAAAAAATCATCACTTTATAATAGGACTGCTGAATAGTATTCACTCATTTGTTTTCCAGTCGAATGCTGAAATCGTTGTCAAAGCTGGAAAGAGACTTATCAAGTTCCGCCACGAAATGTGGAACCTTGAAAAAACGTATCAGTATGCCAAGGCTGTGAGTTTCTTAAAAAATAATTTCCGCCGAAACCCCAGTTTAATTCCAGTCTGAAGCAGCGCGAGTGCACACACATTTGAAATCTATGTGTCGAAAACCGACGGGTTCGTTTTAAAAAATAATTGAAAAATCTGAACAATGACATTTCAGACGCACAGCTCGATGTATACGTGAACGACGAATACAGACAGATCTTTCACAATTGGGTGTCTTACGAACTGCATTCTCGTGGCTTAGATGCCAAAAAACACAAGAAGACGTTTGAAATGTCATTTGCTGAAATGAGAAAAAAGAAGAAGATCACATCAGTTCATGAGGAGAGGTGCGTTTCTTGTTTGATTTTTTTTAAGTATGAGCGCATACGTTTCAATTTCAGAATCCAAAAATTAATCAAAGAAGGCGTCGATAAACAGTTCCTGAACGTAACCGGAGAGCGATACAAAACATTAATGTAATAATACTAATCTGTGATTGTAAAAGCTACCAATATTTTAGAGATAAGACGTTTGCGATGTTCATAATGGATAGCCAGATAAACCACGAATTCGATCCGCAATCGTTCAATTTCAAGTATTCAAACAAGAACATTGTCAGAAATCCACCAGATCGAGAGCGAGCGGCCCTTTTCCGAGAATTGAAGCGTTTGGAGGCCGAGGCAGCCGTAAGTTTGTTATGACTAGCTTGAATTACCAATTCTTCTTTTTAGTTTCGATGCGATTGTGTTGATGAGTGTGGACCCCAGTGTCCATGCACTATTAAAAACAAATTCTTCGACAAAGTTAATTATGACGTTTTTGGCCTAACAAAAGTAAGTTTTGTTTTCTATATTCTATGAATTTAATTTTTCTAGGAAGAAAGAGCCCAGGAAACTCATAACCGTGACACGACTGATCACTACACATGTGCGAAAAGGTGACTAACTGTTTAGAAAAACATAAACATTCATAATTTTAGCTGTGGTTGCAACGGCAAATGTTCCAGTTCTCTCATAGAGCCGGAGGACGACAGTTGTGAGGTGCTCTTGCACACTACGCATCCAAAGAAACAATTCTCTGTGAGAGCAACAAAGATGTTTTTTGAGAATGATGTCGTTACCGAAATGACGGGAGAGATTAAGATTTCTAAAGACTACGAGGAAAGCTTATACTCGTTGGATTTCTACACGAACACCCGGAGAGAGCACCGCCAGAATCAGGCAAGAACCTTGCGCTACAAGTTTTCGGAAGAGTATCGGAAACATTTGAAGGTTAGCTTTGTAGTTTTTGTCATCAACTCAAAGACAGTTTTCAGAAAGTTCAGAGTTATAATTTCATTCTCGATCCGGAGCCGCTCAGTAAAGCTGGTCGTTTCTTGGCGGGCTCCTGCAAAGGGAATACGGTTCTTCACCAGTAAGTCATCAATGTTCCCGTTCTCGAAAACAGTCGGTTGTTCTTAGATTCAACTCAGAAGGTGTCTCACCGCTTCAAACCCGTCTACTTTTTGTCGCGACTCACCTGATCTATCCGAACATGGAGGTAAGATAGCACGTAGTAACCGAATTTTAAAAACACTTTTTTTTCTCAGATAACGTGGGACTACGGAGATGATTATAGGAACGTTCACCTTGCAGACATATGCAAGTGCGGCAAACTGTGCTGTATCACAAATCGTGATATATATCATTATATTACGGTTGATCATGTAAGATTGTGTTCAATTCATAGTGTTTTCTAAAAATCTCTCTTTTCAGCTCCGCCAATTTTACAAAATGCTCTATGAGCGAGCATACAGTGAATACAAAACTCACGTCTTAGATCCGATCGAAAAAGAACGAGCGGCTAAGCTGAGAAAAGCCAAGGCTCAGACATCGAGAAACGTCGTTGAAGCTCAAAAAGGCGCCGTGCAGAATTCCGTTCGTCGCGTTACCAGATCTAACGGAAAATTGTAAAGTTTCACCGTTCTCCCAAACAGCTTGCTACACACCTTCCTTTTTCATGAATACTTGTTGCTTTATCTTCTGTCATATTTTTTCTGTTTTGCAGCAATTTTTAATCGGATTCACACACTATTGACTTCATATTCTTGTCTCTTGATTTTCTCTGGGTTCCTCCCAACTTTGTATTGTTTGATCTTTCTGCGTTCTCTTTCTTTGTTGAAAAAACGGTGTTTTTTTTTTAATTTTCTTGCTTTCTGTGTGTTACTCGAATGTTGAAAAAGTCTAACACTTTTTTTATATATCTACTTCTTTTCACCAATTTGTTATTTTCTTGTTGTCTCATTTTTTAAACTTGCCATGATTTTTTCAGATGACTGTGGGCAGCAGAGGAAGAAGGAATGGGTTGGCTGGAAATCGAAGAAGTGCTTTCAACAAAGCAAACGATAAAATGAAACCAATACCACTAACAAGGGTGCCAATTCCGATTGTGAGTGTTCAAGTTGTCAGCGTACATAGAATTTAAAAAGGAACACTCTGTTTGAAAATTTTGAATTATTTTCTTGCAGGTCAGAGAAAGTCGCCTGCCTAAAATCCAAATGGTTTCCTCTTTGGGAGACAGTAACTTGGACAATCGCAGCAACTGGCCGGAAACATCCGTATACCAGCCAATTGGAAACAATGTTGCTGGGGAAGGTCTGTCCGAAAGACTCAAAGAAGCCATTCACGAAGGACTCAAAAAGAAAAACCAAATCTGCTGCTCTTGTGGACCTGGAGTTAACTGTGCGTTGAACCCAGATTGTGAATGCAGGAAAGTTGGGAAGAATATGGCGGAACAGTTCAGCGACAAACGGCTTCTGAAATTCGGAGATACAGATCCAATCGAGCTGAATCAACAGTCAGAACTGATTCATCAGACTTTCTTCAACTGTTCAAACGACTGCTCGTGCAAAGGAAAATGTCATCTGAATTCTCTTCAAGCGGTTAAAGAGCAAAACTTTCTGATCAAAAGAACGGACGGCAGAGGTTTCTGCCTCTATTCCAAGGTCGGATTCAAAAAAGGTGAATTTTTTGTTCAGCTTTCAGTTTTTATTGTGAACTCTATTTCAGGAGAAGCTGTGGTACCCTTCAATGGGGTGCTTGTAGGATATTGGGAAATTTGTAGGAACGAGGACATTGAGAAGTATGCGCTGCAAGTGATTGGCGATGACATGGCATTGGGAAAATGGTTTGGGAGATCAACATTCCTTGATGCCAATTACATGCAGCTTCTCAAAGTGAGCCACCAAAAAGATCATTCTGTCATTCTTTAAAGTTTTACAGAAAGCTTTTTCAAGAAATGTACATATTAACCCATTGGAGAAAGGCAATTGCTCAAGATTCCTGTCTCACTCATGCCGCCCTAATTTGGCACTGAGAAGGTGAATCGAAAACAAAGCTTTTTAACAAGTACACATTTAACATTTTCTTCAGAGTTTTCCAAGGTGGCGTCTCTCCGATAAATGCAAGAATCGTCATGTTTGCACTAAGAGATATTGCGCCAGATGAAGAATTAACTTTTTACTATGGAGACGTCTACAAGAAGAAGTTCCTGGGAAATTGTTTGTGCACGAGCTGCAAAGAACAACGCCAACTACGGAAAGCTCGTTCTTCCGTGTCAGAAGAATCAGAAGGAAACCGTTCGACGGCTTCCAGCAGTAATGTTGATCATGCTCCATCTTCAGTTGCACGCACACGATTCAATTTGAACAGAGTGAAACGAGAGCCTGAAAGTCAAGAACGGGATATTTCTGAGCCAGAAGCGACACCGGAACCTCAGATTCCCCGTAGTGGACTGCGCGTTCATATCAAACAGGAATTTATTTCGGATGACGAGAGCGACGAGGAAATCGATTATGATGACCCGGAGTATGTTGTCGGACCAAATGTCCAACGTTTGACCCAAACCAGCAGCAGCAGAAGAGTGTCCGCCCGAATAAGCCAAGCAGCAGTTGTCAACCAACATATTGTTCGCCGAGTTCAAATAAAAGAAGAAAAAACAGAAGCGATTGAAGTGTCCCCAAGACGTGGGAGAGGACGTCCCCGTAATTGCGACAAACCTGTGCCTAAACTGCAGAAAACTGTCAAACAGGAACCAATGGATCACTCTCCTTCACCACTTGCACGTTCACCAAGCTCTCATGGAATGAACTTGAGAACCAGTATTTCAAGAGAAACCATCCGGCGACAATCGGTAGCTGCTACTAGTCACTCCATTCGTCTTCCCTCTGAGCCTGGTTTGGTGCGCCAGTCATCCAGAGTCCGCGCTGTTTCAAGAATACAACAATCGGAGGCAAGAGAGGAAGAACCAACATGGCGAAGACCTGTGGCACGTGTCCAGCGATACTCCCCCATTTCAACTCCTCCTGTTCGTCGTTCGGTTCGTCAATCAGAGATTTCTCAGCTGCAAAGCCAAACTCATAGTCGATCCGGGCGTTTGTTGCGCAGTACTTCCCGACTGGCACAGGCACATTGAACAATATGTATCAAGTAAGTGAAGTAGCAAAAATACTGAATATAATGTTTTTCGTTTTTAGATTGTAAAGAAATGCATCGTCATCATCAACCATATAATCTGTAACTACTTCTATCATGTTCCTATGTTTTTCTTCACCTTGTATGCACCAATTCTGTTTGCCTCTGTGAAAAGACGTCATATTACCTTCTGTCTGCCAGTTTTCTGCTAATCACCGTTTGAACTTTCCACCCACAGCCATTAACGCTTGTCTTTTCACTTAGGAACCTTCCCATTCTCTTTCCACAACATGAAATGTGTTTCTTTCATTTGACCGCATCCAAAATCTCTTTCAAAAACTGCTCCTTTCATTTTGAAAATGTTTTTACTGCTCTGTATTTATTCATCATGTAAACCCTGTATTTCATTTGTGAGCTTTTTTCACTTCTCAATCCTAGTTAAATCTCTTCATTTGGTCCGATTACTTTTCCATTACTGACTGTGTTTCCCAAATTTTTGTCAATGTCCATATTTTAATCAGCATGCGTTATTTATTGCAGTATCGTGTAAACCTTTTTTACATAACATTGACATTATATAATAAAATAAAGCTATTGATATTCACAGCAATATTCTTGAAATGTGATATCAGAAAATCAAAATCCCTCCACTTGGTTTGCAGGTCTTAGCCTCCTTAAAGCGTTTGTCTCCGCAAGGATGTCACAATTTCCCGTGCACATAGACGCGACTATGACATTATCATTCCCACTTCCGGTAATAATTCACATTTCCTACCGTAGTCCGCATTATATCCACATTCATTATGTTTTTCACAAGGAGCCTTTGATAGTAATTATAAACTTTATCAAAAATTGGAATAAATTTTGTGAACCATATTTGAAATGCATACAGAAATGGTGGTAGGGGAGAACGATTGATAGGATGAAATTAAAACGGATGTGTCGATGATGACTAGCCTAAGAGAGGAGGAGGTGGGAGGGAACGAGTCTGGTGCCAGGTGAACTCAATGCAATAAAAAGGAAATAGGAAAGGGGAAACACCTATTATGGAAAGGGAAAGTGGTGATATGAAATACATTGAAAAAAAAGAAGGAGACAAAATTATCAGAATATGTCAAAGGGAACCATGTAAATGCTGAGATTCTTTGGTTGGAAGCTTTTAGAAGAGGTGGAATCTAGGGTATGGGGACAGAAAAAGTTGACAATTATGCAATGGAAAAGAGAGAGGATTGCATTGGTCCACCGACAGCAAAAGTGCTATGAAAGCACTTTCTACAGACTTTTCATCTTTCTGCTATCATTGAGATACTGTTAGCTGAACAAGGACCCCCAGGGGTTAGACGTGAAAAGTAGAGTTGTAAAGCTGGTATGAGAACAACACGAGAAAGAGGATGATAACAATTTCAAGAGAGGGAAATGTTATGAAACTTTCGGAAAGAATGATACAGAAAAAAGGAGATTCAGTGGGGGAAATGACACGCGTGATAAAGTTATTCAGCAGTTTGCAGGAGGTGCGATTGATGATGATGCTGAGTGAGGTCGTTGAGGAGATTTACATGGGATGCCAAGTCAATCTAAAAGAAAAAACAGAATAGAGTTATTTTGGAATATCCAAAGTAATCTAGGGTATTACCGTTGACTGATTAAATCCAGGTTCGTCACCCCACATCAGCTCCTTTTTGGTCTTCATGATGGTCTTGTATTCATTTACCCGGACCTTCTTTCCGTCAATCACACAAGTTCTCTTTGGACGTGGTCTATAACGATAATCCGGATGCTGTTCCATGTGCAACTTGCTCAGTCTTGACTGTTCCTCGTAGTATGGCTGTTTCTCCGAGTTGCTCATCCCCTTCCAACGAGACCCTGGAATAATTCTCAATTACACTTCTATTCTCTGATCTCTCTGTTACCAAGAATTTTGGAAATGTTGCTGTTGTGCATATCCGGATAAGCCTTGAGAATCTTGCGCCTCTCATCACGAGCCCATACCATAAACGCATTCATCGGGCGTTTAATATGATTTGGCGACTTTGCCTGTGGACGTGGAGTCGTGACTTCACTAGTTACTGAAGTGTTCCCCGGGGTGCTCTTGCCACTTGAATCTGGCGATCCGTTGTTGTATGATTGAGCTACAATGAACGCATTAACATCCTAAAAGCACACTCTATCATTACCATCGCTGCCATTGTAGTTTCCAAAGGTGTATGGGAGACGAAATGGAAGTGGCGACTGAGGGACAGCAGTTGGTGAAGGTGTATCCTTTGAGAGGTTCAGAGGTGTCTCGACCTTCTCAGTTGGAGCAATAGTTCCAGCTGCAGCCAATTTAGCACTGAGACTCTTTTGAAGCAAAGAGATATTAGAAGCAAGTGGGTTTGGCAGATGACCAATAGTGGCATTCAAAACCGGATTGTTCAAAAGAGATTCGTAGTTAAGACCACCTTAAAGATCATATTATTACAATAGCATTTGCAAACTAAAATACCATTGAACAGAAGTGGAAGAGAAGATGTTGCTTTCAACATGTTGGCAATCATCATTTGCTGTTGTTGCTGTTGATGTTGAATGAGTTCATGCTGTCGGAGCAGCACCTCGGAGTCAAAGTTACCAGCGTGGAGCATCTAAACCAATGTAATCAGTTAACAAAAATTGAAGAATGAAAAAGAGTGTTGGTTTCTTGTGATGCGGTTTTAGCGGTCATGAAATTGGGCAGCGGGTCAAAGTGGGCGGAGTTTCCTCTTTCTTTGTTACACTCCAAATGGACACTTGAAAATGAAGAGGAAAGTAAGACTTGAAAAGAAAGAAATGCCGATGGTATCAGTGGCAGCAGCATTAGCCCTTGACCGTCAAGAACAAAACGGAAGCAGAAAGAGTAGAATGCAGTGTTACAATAAAAAGTCGAGAATAGCCATATGTGACCAACTGAGGTTATTTCAACAGGCGGCTAGTTGAAAAGAACGCGCAATAAGCTTGTCGAGGAAGGTAGACGTTACGCAAATTGGCACGCCCTTGACAGTGTTTACCTATCAGTGAACGGCAGGGGAGTGGCAGGAAGAAGTAACCTGGGCCAGATGAGGTCACCGGATTTGTAAGACTTACCGGGCTCATGTCGTCGGGATCCTCCTTCAAATCGTCTTTCGTCGGGATGTCGTCGGTAGTTAACCGCTCTTTGATTGATGTGAGCTGCAAATAAAGGTTGAAACTTGGTGAGCGGTGTCAGTCGGTGTCACTGTGTGTGTACCTGTCGAATAACGTCTGATAAAAGGTCTTGTTTCCCGTCCGATGTATCCACGGAGTTGATAACTTCCCTGAAAATACAACAGATAACCATCCGTCGCAAGTTCCACTCCCAGTTGCTAATTGTCATGCATTCCCACAATACCTACCTTAAATGGTTTCCGTCGATCAAAACGGAGCAGCCGTGTTCGGTTTGTGCAAGGATATCGGGGAAATCAGACACTCCAGTGGTTGCTGACGTGCTGAAAACCGACAAACATGTTTATGGGAGGAGACGGTAGCTTCGCAAAAAGAGAGAGAGAAATGGAGAACCATGTGCATCGTATTATCAGCGAAAGCAGCCTAAAAGGGCAAACGCCGCACCAAAAATAGTTTATCAGTGTCATAGGTGACACATTTCGTTTTAGATGCGCTGCAACAGGAAAAACGATTTGACAACCTACAATTTCAGCAACGTTTTTCCAAGTGACAGCTATTTAGAAACTTTGGAAAACATTTGAACAACAATGATAATTCAAGGCTTCCTAAAATTACTTCGTGCTCTCTTTTGTTTGTTGTTCTATTCTATTTATTTCACTGATAATTGCGCATGGAAAGTGCATACATCGTTATCAATCAAATCTCCACTTTTCCGTTTTATGGACACTACACAAACTCAGATGCAAGTTGTGTTTTTGCTCTCAAGTGTTAACAAAACTTTCGCGCCGACGTTTTTATGAACAGGGCTAGAAGATTTAATGCACATTATCGTAGTCGCATTAAAGCATTATCAGCGAAATGGTTGTGATGCATTCTCTTTGGTTTTCTGATTCATTTCGCAATAAAGCATCTAGACCTACAGTGATCTTCTATGGCGGAAGAAAGGCTCCGGAGGTCCCTTTCCTACTCATCAGTCATCTTCTTTCACTCGTCACTCACTGGCCTCTCTTTTATCCTTTATTGGCTGCTGCCTGCCCACTCTTTGCCTTGTGTTATTGCAATTTCAGCTGTCACCGACGCATCCTATTCTACTTTCTGACTTGACAGTGAGGCAATGTCAAGATGAATTGAAATTAGTTGAGCGCCAAAAACGGATACAGGAAAGGTTTTGTGTCTTAAAACAAGCGTGACGGGCGGATGGGTGAAAGAAAACATTCTTGTTGAAAAAAGGCGTTTTTTAGTTCCATCTACATGTGGGTGAATCTTTGGAAAAGTCAAGGAAAGGGGGAATATCAAAATGAATTCTGAGAAATGGAACAGAACAAAGGAAAAAGGCAGTAAATCAGGGACTGTGCCTGTCAGTGAGCTGACGACGGAAACAATGCCCCACGGCCATTCCCCTGTCCAGCACAACAACAGTGCCCAAGGGCGTGTTATCGGTGTCTGTCCAGTGAGTGGCCGGCAGTTGAAATAAGAATGAGCGAAATGCGGAACACGTCGAAGAGGAGTGGCGTCAAATTTTGCAATCAGTACGTCCGTTTTGCTCGATATAACGTGTCGAGACTAGAGGAATTCAGACGGATTGTTTTGATATCAGAAGAACAAAACATATTAATAGCACTTGTTGTTTTGTGTTCAGTTTGTACAAATAGACTCTTCCTACCGGAAGGGTGATGTACATGGTTTTTTTTTCAAAAAATAAATGCTAACTTCGAAATGATGAACACTTTTGATGGGAAATGTGATATCAAATCGAAGTTTGTGATCTGAATTGTCTGGAATCTCATACCGCACAAGAAATAGTTGATCACGAGACAAGTGTGATCGAGCACAGTCATTGTTTGCGAATGCAAAAAGGTAAGCGGTAAAATTCAAAAACTGACAATTTGTGATTTTTATCATTGTGACCTTGATTCCTAAAATGCTAATCGGAACAAGGGGACGAGGGAGAGAGTGTGTGTCTCTAACAAACAGATACACCCATTCAATTGGTCATTCTAGCACATTATCGTTCGCTGATAACAATGATTTTAGGGGGCATCGCCACTCACCTTGTATGGTCGGAGATGGTACTGGAGCTTGACTTGATTGATGCGTCGTGAGGAGATATAGCCGGGTTCGGGGTGTCGTCCATCTGAAAATGAAGAGCTTGAAGCTTGAATACTGGAATTTGAGACAAAAGAAGACGTGGGTGAGGGCTTGTGTAAGGCTCGCTTTCTGAAGAATTGGATACAGCTCGGGGCGGGCGACCACAAGGAGCTGTATCTTCTTCTTCTTCTTCTCCGCTAATTGTGCGACGGATATGTGCAGAAGAATGCGAGGCGCGGTTTCCTTTATTCTATTCTCTCAATTCTTGTTATTATTATTTATAGTGACAATCAGATTCAGTACTCCTCATGTCGCAACTCTCTTCAGAAAAAGACAAGGGTGCAGGATGTGGCAAGTGAGACTCTGCTTCTACGCGGAATCGTGACACTCGACGGGTCTCCTAGTTCATGCCCCCTATATTAGTGCAAGGATGGAGGATCTGAGCAAGGGTTGGAAGTCGTCCTAGTATCCACTACTATTCAATTCATCACCTTCTCATTATCATACATTATAACAATTCTAGTTGTGAATTCTGTGACATCCAAGAAAACGTTGAGAAGAAGAATGGAGAAAGGTGGAAGACGCGCAAGAGAGCTGCGATTTACCCAAGATTGCAAGTCGGAGATGAAATTCGATAGGAACTCGGAGGGAACGCCTCTGAACCCAAGGTACAATGAAATAAGATGAAAGCTGGGAAGGGTATGAAGCACTGTGAATGTGAGCCTTGGCCTAGTTGTTTGCCCCGCCCCCACACGTCAAAGCAGCCACTCTCCGGATGGCTCAAACGCTTTTGTCCAGCATGTCGCCATTTACCTCCATCGATTACGCTATGAGGAGGAGCCAGACATAATGGGATTATGCAGAGAGAAAAAGGGGTGGCGCTTGGGAATACGGTAGGTTAATGAAGTGGAAGAAGAATGAGAGCAGACAAAATGCCAAGAGCCAAGTGCGGAGTGGGAATGAGAAGAAACACCAAATACCAAATATAAACATACTCCCGGATAAAGCTGACGAACTAAAAATTGCAACACGAAACTGATAATCTAAGAGACAGCTGCAGCCGCTCAAGCCGTTCCCCTCTTTTTCCTTCCGGCTTCTTGGAGGTCTTGAACAGCTCTGGTTAACCGGTTATTACGCAACGTGCAGTAAACGTCCGCTAATTATAGGTGTTTGGTTAATTCGCGCTGCTTTGTTCTTCTCGTTCTTTGAGGATTTGTGCTCTAAAGGTTAGCTAAGACGTTTGGTGCATTGTCTAATTAGGACAAAAAACCGCTTAAGAACAGAGACATCTACCGCATATCAAAATGCATTAGTCAGTTGGTTATTAACAATAGTGCAGTTGGCTGGAGAAGATTAAAATTTGATAACTCACATGATCATGGATCAATATACTTGGCGGTTGAGTTTGGGTCAGCATATTCCCTTCGTTTTCTTCCTGACTGTTCTCAATGTCTTTAATAAGTTTCTTAGCGTTTTCGGTCAATTTGGTCGGATTTGCTTTTCTTCTGCGGCTCATGCTGGAAACAAAAAATAAGTGAAAATGTGCAAACAAGTGGCAAGAAAGAAAACTGAGTGAGTGTGGGGGGTGTGATGACTGAAGAGAAGGGATAGGTTATAACTCTAAATTAGATGCGCACAATGCAAATGTACATCGAAACATGATCGTTAATGAGGGGTCGTGTGCCGTAAAAGCCCCCATCTTAAGATCATCAGGACTGAGGCAACGTGTTTATAGGTAGGTGTTGGCAGAGGGAGAAGGAGGAGTGCTCAAATCCTGAGAGCACCTGGGATGCTAGCTGCCATCATCGGAAATGAGTCCATCAGGCCGTCAGGAAATGTTATGCTTTCTAATCATTTTTGTGTGTTATTCATTATTACCAAATTATGAACGGACGTGAAAACGGAAATTTGCCATTTCTAAGAGCTTGAAATGCATTTGTACACGTCTTGTCACGACAACATCAATTCATGCTTGTCGAAAAAGATGGGTCAACAGAGCAGGGAGCCTGGGAACTGACCACCTGTGATTTAACATGTAAACCATTGCATCGCGTTCCCGTAACTCATCTCCCAACCAACTCGATTGACTTATTAGTCATGAGGGTGGTCACAGATGTTGCTATCAGAAATTCAAATAATTATTGTAGACCGGAATATATGAAGATGGCACAATTATGACAGGAAGAGTCATCGAGACCAAATTGAGGAGAAAATCAAGAATGCGGTGCCCTGGATGGGGGAGCTTGTCCCAGCATATGTCCAATTGCTACCGTATACCTGTTGGCAGAATGTCTCAATATGCTTTTATTCATGAGGTTTGCACACGCAAACGAGTGCTTTGAAATATAGCATGAGAATGAGCCACTCAAATGATATTCAATTGCGTTTTGTGGATTCTAGAAGTGATAGAAATGATAATGAATTAGTTATCACTGTCTTACTTAGACATCTTGCTATGCCGAAGTCAGAATTGTGAAATGACAATCTTCAAAAATATGTTTGTTTTAGATCGGGGGCTAAGAAGGCTAAGAAGCCGCCGCCATCTGGTCCAAAAAATGCGCGAAAACCGCGCACATATGCTACCATTGTGAGTATGCTTGTGAACTGTGCGTAAGCCGTACTATGTCTGTTCACATAGGCAACTAATCACACCAGAGTGCAATCTTTGCTCCGACGACTTATCCGATTTGTTGCCTGGATTTGAATTTACGACACTAGATCACCTCACACTTTTCTTACTTCTAGCCTTGTTCTACTTGTGGTTTCCTTCACTCTCAGAGAAGTGGTCAAAGAAACGCCTCTTTGTTGTCGCTACAAAGAAAACCAATCTATGACTAATCGATTCGCAACAATACCGTTGACTACGAACCTAATTTGTTCTTTCTTTCTTCTCGAAAAGCTGGGAAAATGGTTTTGTGGGAAAAAATCATCATGGTATCGCAATCATGGTTAGTTGATGTTTAGGCTGTCTATCGGGGAGCAATTTCTATCGGGATCACATTATTGTGACATTGAAATCACAAATAATATGAATACTTCAATTTTACACAAAGAATGAATATCAGAGAGAAAGTATCAGAAGAAAGTATCAGCAGAAGGTGTCGGATTTCAATGATACACAAGTGGTAACCCCTGTGGCCTATCTCCCGTTGGATATCAATCTGCCTGTTGTTGTGTTCAGGGATGGAAAATGAGGGTTAAGAAGAATGATCGAGAAAGAGAGCTCGAGGGGTTGAGCCGATTATTCTTGCGGATCCACCAACAACGGCTAAGATGGGTATAAGAGCGCATGGTACTGGCATGCAAATGGCATTCAGAATTCGGCCAAGAATCAACAAAAAGGAAAAAAACAATTGGAAGACAGTTGCCAGATCAAAACGTATAGTGTTAAAACGTACATCGGAGGAACAAGGTGACAAGTGGCTCCTTCTTCTCTCTTTGAGGTCAGTTTTGAAAAAAAATCTCGCAACATTTTTGTTCTCTCGAAGAGGGGAGCAGGCGGACGCCGATTCATCTTCCCCTTTCTTCCTGGAAGATAGACGCAACAATTGACAAACATATTGGCTGGCATTGTTCCAATCGTCGAGTTCCTTTGCTCCTATCTTTCTCATCACGCATTTGAGGGATAGAAAAAAGAGATATACTCGAATGAACCTGTCCCGACTCGGGAACGAAGGGGACTTTACGAATTAAAGTGTCAACCCGACTTTCTTCTACTTAACTTTACTTAACTCCCAGGATCACACACTCACCATAAATCTGCGGATCTGGAACAATATAGGAAGTGACAGGTGACAGGGAAAAGTAGCAGAACACCTAATAGAACATCAAACTCATGTCTTTGTTCTTCTACCGAGAGAGAGAGTGTATCCGGTGCCGATGACAACTGACCTGCGGCAACGGGGGAGCTCGGAACAACACTTTTCTTCTCGATGTCACACTTTTTCGAAAAAAAGAAACTTTGGGTTACAATGGCTGCAGCAGTGTACTTTTAGGCAGAGACAACACAAAAATGTTTGGGACGAGTGCAGTAGAGCAGTAGAAGATATGTGATACGCGGTCATACCACGTCTTCCCAAGTGTGACATTCTTCTGTTTCTCTTATCATTCCGAACAACATCCCCTTGTTGATTATCAGGATGTTTGGCGGGTTCATGTCAAAGGTTTCTTATTCTCTGCTTCTCAGTTCCCCAGTTCCACTCAACTTGTCCCATTGAAATTCGAAAGACTGGTGTGTGTCATTCTGTTTTCTCTATGTCTTTTATATCAATAGAATTCAAAACTCGGCATTCAAAAGAGAAATAATTGACATCTACTACTATCTATCGGAAACAGAAGCAGCATCCAGCCGGCGCAAGCTCATTCATCATTAGAGAGCCTCCCTCCTCCGCTCCTCCAATTATCATTTACAGTCTGTCATCCGTGCATGAATATTTGATAAGGCAAAGTATGGAAGAAGGATGGGCACAAAGGATAGAAAGAGAAGAAAAAACAATTATTTATGGAGATGGACATGGCCGAGAAGACAAGACGCATGATGATAAACTCGAAGGAGTTAGCAGGGATATTAAAGGGATCATGAGTAGTGACGGGTGCGATTTGGCCTACTATTCTTATTATTCTGATCAACAACGGGGATAAAAGGAGGAAAAATACTATTTCATCTAGAAGCTTTACTATCTACACTTTTTGAAATGAAAAGATATTAAATCTAAGCAGGCACAAAAACTAAGCAAATATCTGGAAAGTCCGGTAAATTTCCAGAATCGCCCCCCACCCCTTCTTCTCCCCCCACCAACAAGTTAAACCCCCCACCCAATACTTCCGGTATAGAAATTTAGGGTGGGGGATGATTGTGGGTGGGGGGTAAACGTGGAGTCTTATCATTCTATTTTAGTCCCCCACCAACGGTAGTGGGGGGTGATTCTGGACACGTAGGTAATCTTCAATATTCGCCCCCCATCTCGTTCCAGTAAGACCCCCCAGAGACACATTCCAGAGTGACCCCCCTCTCATTCAAGATTCACCCCCCAATATTCTTCGGTCAGTTTTGCAGCAGATCTTTTTTTTTAATAGGTAATACATCTGCTTCTGCAACGCAAATACATCTGCTTCTATAACGCAAGAATCTGGCGGGGGGCAAATCTGGAAGCGGGTGGGGGGTGAATCTGGAAGCGGGTGGGGGGGGGGGCGAATCTGGAAGCGGCGGTACCTGGAAGCAGGGGTGCTAGCGTCATAGCGTCATTTCCAGAACCTCGCCCCTTCCATATTCGACTGCAACTAGCGTAAATTCTAGGGTAACGAGTATCAAAATAGCGTACCTACGAAATTCGAAGAGATTCGTGGCACAAACGTAGAAACAACATCCTGGTTCAGAGTGAAAACCGCGAAATGAAACCCTTTTTTAGTTTGCTACTCTCCGTATATAAAGGTCACGGCGAAAATAGATTCAATGATTTAATTATCATTTTTTTCAAGGGTGGGGGGCGATTCCCTACTTTGTCGCCGGGGGGTTAACGTGGAATGAGATGGGGGGCAAATATGGTATTTACCCGGAAAGTCCTTCAAAAATTTTTCTTTTCTCAAATATTCCATTAACAATTACACAAAAGTTTTTAACAAGAAGCGATCAGAGAGAAATGAAAAACTGTGCCTAATAATTGAAAAGACAGATGTTCACAAGCTGTGTTTGACAGCATTACTTGTTTTTTAAGAGACATTGACAGTTACCTCGACTGAATAGAAAAGGAGCGGAGCATTTGTTAGTTGTCACAGAAAACTAGAACAAGAACCAGTTACCCGTTGTTTCTCACTCACCACTATAGAGCCATTCAGGAGGTCGTGGTTACTGATCCAGCAGTACTTGACAGGCGACTGTGAGTTTTTCTTTCTGAAAAGTATATAAACGTGAAAAAGGAAGGAGAAAAAGGAAAAGATATCTTATTATTTATGAAAAAATGAAAAGAGTAAGATTATAAAGGGCTATTGAAGAAACTATGAAACGAGGGCGATTATTCATTATTCAAGTTCAGTTCAGTCAATAATTCAAACGGTTCTCACGCGTTGAATGAATTGTGGATTATGCGAAGAACAAAGATATTGCAAAGATATAAGAAATTCTTTTTGTGGTCCCCCGGAATGGTCTCACGGACGAGTTACCCTCTAGTGCGAGGTTCAAGTGAATGGAAAAGAGAGGGGACAGGAAGGCAACGAGTAAGATGAGGAAATGGTCGCCTAGAGGCAACAAAAAGCATTTACAGGAACGGTTGGCAAACAGAAGAGGCAAAAGTGGTGACTAGTTCAAGAAAAGAAAGGGGGCAAAAGCGTATGATGTAAATTTTTTGGTTGGAAAGTGGAGGTGGCAGTAGCAAAAATAGTAATTGGTTTCAATCTGTCTCTTCTCTCAGTGTCCAGCTGACCTATGCTTCTACTTCTCCGCCTACGAGCTGGACAGTGTCCTTCAGAACTTTGAACTTGTTAATGAAACTGGTCCTTGCTTGTCTAGAATGTCTAGAAGAGAAAATGGGAGGAGAGGAGTGAGTGGACACGCAAAATTTGAGAATGGAAAACTGGGAACTAGGAAGTAGAGGAACTGGTATCAACCGAGTGTTTCAAGGTGGCCATGTTCGTTCCATCATCACAATGGACCGACGAGTGACCACCTGAAAACAAAACTGACCACGCAATTTGTTTGTCCTCTGAATAGTCTCACAATAAGTTACACACTGTGCCTTGGCGAGTGGCGGGCCCGCGCTTCTTCAGAACTGGATGTGTTGACCGATGGAGAAGTTGTGAAGAATGCAAAATGGTAATAGGTCGAGAACCACTTGCAACAATTCCATAATGTTTCTTTTAGTTGACACAATGAACTACTCAACCTCGTTTCTCGTTCACCGTTTCGAGGGAATGCGAGAGATTGGATTCTTCTCCGAAATTCGTTTAAGATAGGCTAAGAGGACCGTATTGTCGGATGCGGAAACTGAAGTGAAACAAGTGGAAGAGGTCGAGTTGGACGGAAAGACACCAAATCACACAGGAACATGGTTACGGACTTGAAGGACAAGGGGACCGAGATTAATAATAAGAAGAATGTTACACTTTCTTAAGGAACTTCCAGTTTAGATAGCTGGACTGAAACTATGCAAAACTACCAATTCAAGATCTGATCTATCCACAATTTATGACCACACCCAGGTAGGCATTGTAGGCATGCCGATCCGAAAAATCCATGCTTGTTCATGGCTTCCCACCGGTTAATCCATTTCCCTCCCTGAGAAAGGCCGGCCTTCCCTTTTTCTGCTTTTCCTTCTCAAATTTGCCGCCCATTGTACCCGTGTTACGCAAAAGCGGATGACCATTGCGGCAAATGCATACAAACACAGGAGGTAGTGTCAAAATAATTTGCGATTTGCCTTTTTGCCTCCTTCCTCCTCCTCCCTCTTCTTCCATCGTCTTTATTATTGACACTCGGAACCTGTTTGATTTGATTTGCCACTGGTCACTACCGTACGGATGGCATATAACTGTATGAGGAGATGAAGATTAGCGCGGCTGGAATCAAAAGAAAGAGAGGGAATTGAGGACTGGGTAGGTATCGGCAGCCGAATGGTGATGGTACCCGCGGCCACCCGAAAAAAACAAACACACTGTCCATGAAACTTGCTTTGTTTCTTGGCGGATGGCGTAACCGAACCGAATGATCGACGGAAATGGAAGGCAAAAAAAGAATTGGAAATACACAAGAATGACGAATGGAGAGATGAAGCCGCTATATCTTATCTCGGAGATGAATTTTGTGAGAAAATGACTGGATGGCAGGAAATTATAAGGACAAAACAAAGAGTCGATCATGTCGGCAGAAATTATCTGATGCAGGTGCCCCTCAAGGTGCGGCGCATTGCACTGCACGGTTGAGAAGTTTGTGACACCGACTGGTCTACAAGTTTGTCAAAATATAAATGTTGGCCAAAGAAAAGAGTGCGAGAATCGGGTGGCCTCTTTCAAGTTTACAACCATGAAACCCAAGAAAAGGACACAGTTTGCAAGTGGAGGCAAATTCTCGAATTCTTCTCAAAAGTTCGGAAGAGAGGAGGAGGAGGCAGAAAACGCCAATACGGCACAATGAAGCAGCGACATAAACATACAATACAGTATTAGGTAACAGGTAAAGAAAAACGGAGTAAAAACGGAAAGAAGAGGAGGAGGAGAAGAGAAAGAATCAGAGAAGAATAGGAGTGAATGAGAAAAAAAGCAAAAAAAGTACAATGAACCCGGCCGGTGATGTTGGAAGATTTGATTGAAATGTTTGAGAGATTGAAATCGCGTTTAGCAAAGGTCCTTGTCAACATCATTCTCCTCCGATGGCCACTGTTTGTATCACTTTCACATTAGACAACTTTTTCTCTGCATGTGTTCTATTCTGAATACTCATTGTGTTCATGGTCAATTCTTGTTGGATGTAACAGTTGTCAGTACAAAAATCATGGTTGCGAATATTTCGAAGAGGATCGAAAGAAGACAATGCCCGACCTTGTGGTCAAATGGCTACCATAACGTCCTTTGTGTCTCGACGGCGGCACCTCCCTCACTCTTTTAGTGAGAGGGCTTTGAAAAAAAAGAAAGGGAACCCGTTTACTTGTCCATTTTTTTCACGTGTGAGAGAATGAGAGGACATCAGAAACAAATTCCTTTCCACTTAAGTTGGCGGCCGTTGCATGATTATTTTTCGGACGCATTGTTATGGTTGCAAAAGTGATAGAAGCAATTATCGTTATCAATGTAAAATGAGACACCAAAAGTGTAGAAGACATAATTGAAAAATGAACAAAAAACTTCTGACTGATACGGACTACACCAAACCACAGCCCTAGTCAGACAATTGGAAGGGTCTTCTGCTTCTCTATCGGGTCAGGTTCTCACTTTCTCTTTCATCGTTACCAAAAATTGAATGAAAACAGAGATTTCGTTTTATGAGCCCGGAAAGACCGGCTCTTCTCATTTTTCTTTTCAAATCCCACCCTTCCTTGATGAAGTTTGTCGTACTCTCACCAGTCCGCACCGCGCCGCAATGCCGCCGGCAACAATACTTATTCAAGACCCTAATTGCATTCAACTCGACACCCTGAGCCCTATAGAGAACAGCGGTTTTGGTGGTGATGCTCATAAACGGCACGGGGGCTCCGACAGACAAGCGGCTCCCCAGACCACTGGGTAAACAATGCCATTTCCCTCAACACTTTGGATTTCTCCCTGAGTCCGAGCCGGAGATTTGGAGGTTTGGGAGCACGAGGAACTACATGAACTGGACAAAAAAGGTGTCTGGATAGTGAAAGGTGGGATTGGTGTAAATGGAAGTTGGTGTTTCGACGGATGGCGAGGATGTCTCTATAACATACTTAAGATCCTGTTTGTTGCCGATGGCAATGAAAGCGAACTATTTCTATTGCGCAACTACCCGTTTCACAAACTGAGGCAATGAAATCTACGGCCGATGGTCATCGGGTGGGCAGCGGAAGATTTGAATAAAAAACGAATTAGATATCGAAAGTTGTATGTGTATATGTGTTGTTGCTTCTTTCCATTCTTCTTCCCTACTTGCCAATTTGAGGCAACATACACAAAAGGAGAATGAACATCGTTGAATGGCTGAAGACGATGACCAAAGTGGCCTAGCCCTACGCGATCCTATTAATGAGATGAACGTGAAGTTGCATAAATCTTATACGGTAAACATGCAGGGAGAACAAGCGGGGATAATGACAGAGGGACCCGTTTGACCTGACATCTAGTTAGAGCAAGTATTGAGAGTATTTGAAACAGATCTGAGTTGAAGTCTACTTTGAAAGGAAAACAAGAGAAGGACCAGGAAAGTGGATGTCTCTTCGTATTTGTCACTCTGGATACGTTCTATTGTAAGACCACATCAAAGTAACTCTGACTTCAGGTGGCAAAGCATCGAAAAACAAAGGATTCCCACCATGGGACCACCAAACTGAAGAATGTTTGAGACTAGGAAGGGGCGGCGGATGCTCATCTTCATTTGTTCATTCTTTCTCTCCCCACAACAAATGCGCTCACCTCGGGTTCACCCTAAGGCAATCTGTGCTGCCCACTAAACCAGCAAATGCCTTTATTGCTAATATTGCATTCAATATGTCTCTATATCTCAACTAAATTCGCGGATCCTTCAAGCAGTTCCTGGACTGGACTCGTTGTTGAGACGATAGAGCAGACACCCTCTTCACAAACTCATTTCGAAATGAAAACTGAATAAAAAACAAAACGTACAAAGTTCGATATAAAACAAGAAAATCCGGGATGCTGGAAGAAATCGTGACCTTTTGAATGGATAAAGGAACTTCAGCACCTCAGGAGCACAAGTGGTTTGAAAGAATGCGCAATTTGGATTAACTGGACAATTAGCCGTTGCAATTGTGGCTACAAAGCGTTGTCCTCGACAAATGGAGAAGTTAGCTACTGAGTTTTCCTATTCTTGCAGCAGGATGTACAAGATTACAATTGCTGAGATTCTGAACTAATGTTTTTGTGATCAGTGAGAAAGAATAACGGGAGCTGGTTACTTTTTTGGGACTCGTTTGTAAAACATTGGTTTTAACTCAAACCTTGATTTGAAAAATGTAGTAACCAACCAAAACTTTGGGATCAAATTTCAAAATTGACAAAATGACAGATTGATAGATGAAAAATGAGAAATGAGGCTGTCTTGACGACATATCTGTGCGGTGACAAGAAACTCTCGATTTGATTACAGCACTGGCCTATTCAATTGTTTCCGTTAGATACCTGGCCAATCTATATAATCAAATTGGGGCCAAAATTGGAAACGAAACCCTGAGTGCCGGGGGCTTGACTTTCGTCGCCGACAATCCTATTATTCATTTCGGCAAAAAGGAAAAGGGGAAACGGATTGTCAATTCGATAGGGCTAAGCTAAAAACTTGGAAGGAAGGGAGTGAAAGACGGGAAAAAGGAATTCAACATCTGAGGACACAGAGACAGGAATGCATAACGGACGGCGGATTGCAGAATGGATTCGCTTACATAGACGGACGGGTTCAAAGTGGCTTTGTTTTGTTGTCTTCGGCTTCGAGTGCACAATTACCCATTGTAATTGAGTGGGAATGAGGATGTTGGAGCATCTGTAGTAGGAAAATTGATGCGCGGCGACGAACATTCGTCGCATTTCCTTTCCGATAACTTATGATGACACCTCCCACCACTTCACTATAATAGGGAATTGTTCTCAAGATTCTGCGCTTGCGAGGCATTAAGAGCGAGATGTGCTCCTTATGGAGACGCCTGGACTTTGAAGAAGAAATTTCAACATTATCCCTGGCTCTGATGTGACTGTGCCATGAGAAACTGTGCCTTTTACTAGAACGACATTTCAAAAGGACACTTGTGTCCTGCTTTGCAACTACATAATATGAGCAAGCCATTGGTTTGAATCAATTTCAGATTTTCCTTTGCAAACATTATTACAACTTAGAAACCAAATAATTTTCTTTGTCAGTCCCAAACTGGAATAATTTTATTTCATACAGTTTTTTGTATAATTCTTATTTGTGCCAACTCCGTTGCACTTTCCATTGGCATGTTCTGATCTTCCGTTGCAACTTCCCATACCTCGGTCACAAAAGTCATTCAAGTGCCAACTTCCGATAGACTTCTTTCTGATAACCTTCGCTCCCATGCCACGGAGCTCTCCGGCCGACTTCGACATGCCCAACAGCTGTCAATCTGTTTCCGTATGACCTTGGGCGGCGTTTGAAAGCGCAGTCTCGCAACATTTTTTTGTTTGCACTTTGTTTTTTTTCCTGTCTAGCAGCAGTTGTTGATCAAGAAAAGAGAAGAGACGCGGGGAGGAGGAAAGAGATCAACGTTCGTTTGGTGGAGGCATTCTGAGACGATGGGCTGCCGAAACTTGCGTGGGAAGGATGGAATGGAGAGATGATATAGCTAGTCTTTCGGGAGGAAAATATATCCGGTGTAAACTTTTTGACCTTGTTGACATCTGAAGTTGCTTTAACATCTGGCAAGACTGGCAACATAACAAAGAAAAATGAATGCACTTTAAACCGAAGTTTGTAGAAATTCAGTAGTTCCATGTCAATCAGTAGCAACTGCTTTTTTATTGGAAAATCGGAGATAAGACACAAAAAAAAATGGTGTCACTTTCCTGAAGAAGTGACTTTCAGTTTTTCCTACAGTTCCTGTAAACATCTAAAGACTCCTGGACTCTACTGTAGCTGTCATTCTTCATCTTTCAATGCACTTTTCCCAACGGATTGACTTGTGCTTTGCTTGTGTCAGTTGGGCCATTCGAAGGGTGAAACATCAATGTTGCATTTCTAGAACTTCCCTCCTCTGACCGTCTCGGTTCTCTTCAGAAACGCCGATGATTCACGTGATTCCCGATAAAAGTGCATCTTTTTTCGCCGTCTGTTCCCAGTCTGCGTCAACAACACAACATATCAGCCGTGCACTCTTGAACGACAGGCGCGATGCGGGCAAAAAAAGAATTGCCCTTTGCGATGCAGAAGAGGCGGACGTTACTCGTATAAAAGGGCTGCTGGAGAACACAGAAATCACTCTAGTCGGACACGTTCTGCACTTTCAAACCAACAATGACTGTGAATGCAACAGCTGAGGCACTTGGATCAAAAGTAAGTTGTTATTGTTGAAATAAATGTTTATCATAAACTTAGGGACGTTTGCTGAACAGCTTGAAACACTTCCGTGCCCGCTATGCAAGAGAGAATCCACCGAGACTTCCGGAACTGAGATCTATGGACGAACTGTATGATTGCTTCTATAAATACGCAAGGTACTGAAAAGTAATAAAATGGGTCTGAAAAAATTACTTTCAGACAATTGAGAGAGGCTCAGCCAACCACCACCGCAGCATTGGAATCTCGCAAAAGTTTGGAATCAGAACTGAAGGTCATCATCCCACTGGCAACTGATTTCAATGCTCGTTTGAAAATGGCCTCAAGCGACGGAAGAATCAGAATCGGACGTATCCTGGAAGCAATCGACATTGTTGCTCCGTGTGCCTGCTACATGCTCAACAGAGAAGACCTGACATCCAAAACCTTCGAAACTGGAACTCTGCCTAGAATGTTTGTCACCAACCGATTCCATCAGACCAGCCTTTGGAGAGGGCATAGCATCAACCCATACAATGACATTATTTTCCACGGAAAAGTTACCTGGACTGGAGAGACAAAAGCTGAGGCATCGGTTTCTGTGAGGCAAAATGACCACGAGTTCTTCCGTTCCAGACTTGTTTTTGTGAGTTATAAATTTTGATAACGCATAATCAAATTCAAACTTCTCAGACTTCTCTCAATGGAAAAAACACTTCACAAAAACTCCCAGTCAATCAACTCGACTTGACCAATACCTTTGAAAAGAATATGATCCAGAAACGACACCAAGAGAACACTGCCCCACGCACTCTTCCGAATGTTGGAGCAATTGATTTTCCAACTCTCAAGGTAAATAAAATGGGGTTTTAAAAACATTTTGTAGCAACACTGTATGTTTCAGGAAGGACAAGTGACCATGACTTCAACTACAGTAGAAACCACCACAGTAGCCTATCCAGAACACGAGAACCCGTACGGATCAGTATTTGGAGGATTCTTGGCGCGAAAAAGCTTGGAGACTGCTGAATTGTGCAGCAAGATGTTTGCCAAGGATGTGGAAGTTCGTGCAGCTTCCCTCGATGATGCAGAGTTTCTGAAAGTGGTCGAAATCGGAAGCATTCTCAGATTCAAGTCCTATGTATGCAACGTCGATAACGAGCAGGGTCAATTCCAGGTATCAATTACTAAATCAACACAATCTATGGACTAACTCTAACTAAATTTGCAGGTTTCTTCTCAAGCCGAAGTCTACAACCAATCCACCAACACATTTGAGATTTGCGACCGTTTCCTGTTTACATTCGCATCAGAGAAACAACTGGATCTTCCACAAGTTTCCCCACAGAACGTGCAGGAATTGGTGGCTCAATGGAAGTCAAACAACCGAAAACCAATCAACTTCTTCCAATAATTTTGTCCAGTATTAATCAAGTTGTCAGTCGTGTTTCAAAAACATCAGAATTCAATTACTCTGTTAGTTTCGCTAGTTGATTTGTTGTTTTCGGCGAAAATTGAAATTGAAAACCCTAGATTCACTAAGTGAACGCTAAAAATAAATGTATGTACATTAAAATCAATGTGTTGTGTTTTTTCAACTCAGCAGTTTAAATCAGATTGCTCATATTCTGTAGAAAAACTCGATAAAATTTAAATTTCTTGTAAAAGAGAAACACTGCGATGGGTCGTCTTCCGGGTTCAGCAAAGGTTCACAAATCTAAGCCCTTGTCTTACAGATCGATCTGTAGTGTTTCCATTTAAACATTTAATTGCTTTTTTCTGATTGTATTTGCTTTTTTTGTTGAACTGCATATGTTGGAATCCCAGAGCAAATTTATAAAGAACCAAGAGTCAAAGTGAAAAAAAATAAAATTTAGTCGTTAAAACATGACCATGGAATGTGTTTCAGTGGTTGGTATTGAAAGTGCACTGATTTTTATGGTTTTATGAATATCTTTCTCATAATATATTCACCTAGTCACGGCGTGTAAATCGTAGCGCTTAAGCGTTGCAAAATTCAAACGACGTTTTTCGCGGGCAAAAGCGAGTGTAACCGTAATTTTATCATCGGAGCACACTTGCAACATTTCATAGGTAAAAAAA
>LR564438.1:21248-33204 GCA_900536345.3 Caenorhabditis sp. 39 LS-2015 | reverse complement strand
GCGTCTCGGGGAGCGGGATGGGCGGTGCCCCAAGATTGGTTGACACGCTGAAGTGAGGCCAATTAATCTTGGCACGGCAGAAGAGAGAAGAGTCGGACGATGATGAGGATGCGTGACAACTGGTGTGGGCAAACGATCGGTTTCAAATCTTCAAAATCTTGATGCGATGAAGAATAGCTGGGGTGTGCGGAAGCGAAGGAACCGATGAGCAGAAGAGAAGAGAGAAATGATGGAAAACAAGAGGGCAATCGGATGGATGGATGACACATAAACAACATATATTGAGGTTGGGTAAAGATTGAGGTTAGCTGTTCAAGAGGGCAGAGTTTATCCGGCATAGATCAAGAGATTCACTTCAGCCGAATTTCACGATCTCCTAGTTAACCAATCCTACCGTAATCCTCATCTGGTTCTTCGAATCTGTTTCAGTCATGTTCTCTAAACTCCAACCTCCATGACATCTGGATTCGAGGCCCATTACTCTTCGAGATATTAACTGGGGAGGTCCATCTGGCATGATTCATGTATTCTCAGAACCTATAGATTTCTTCGTTTTGTTGTCGTTACACTCAGTCGCTCAAAACGCAAACAAAAGGGAAATTGAAACCAATTGGTTCTATTGGATGGGCTCCTCGACAACAAATTATCCGTTGTTCTTTAACCCGATACGGCACTCGTTTTGTTTCGACATCTGCTGTTTCACACTTTGAATTCCGATTGGCATTGGGGAATGAAATGGGAATAGAATATGTGATGGGAGTTGGCAAACATGATACGCGCGACGGCCAACCTGACGGATATGATCACTGGAGATCGGGAAGTGATAATGGAAGTGGCGCCAGCCTGGTGATGATCTACATCTGCAAAATAACCAAAAACACCCATTTTGGTTCGTTCTCAAAAGAAAAGAAGGAAGAGGCGGGGGGTGAGTGGGAATCTCAATAGCTGTGGGAAAAATCAGAAAAAAAAATCGGTTTATTATATTTCTGATCGGAAAACACTCCCGTTGGTCGGCAAAGAGATGGTGAGAATTGGGAAATGCTGTCGGATCACTCGGGGAGGTATTTGAATTGGTCCTTGCTGATCCAGGATTGAATGATCTGGTAGTCGATCTGGATGCGTTCGTGGCAAGCCGCTAGGTCGTAGCCATTGGAGAACATGCCTGGAATCGGGGGAATTGAGTTCATCAAGTGGTTCAGCTCCAAATGGAAGTTGGGTATGGTTTCTCCAGGTTTCCCTTATCTCTAATCATCCAAAAACAGTCCTATTGTCGACTTACAGAAGTTCCACGTCGTCCGGATTCCCTGATTCGCGTACTTCTCGCACTCCACAGTACGCTCGGCGCAGTCGTTCCTGTTGAACTTGTTCACGCACTTTTCTCCGTATGCTGCACAAATTTCTTTCTGAAAAGTCATCGTTAACATGCCCATCCATTTTTCAGCAGACTTACAATCGGGAAAGAAGGTGGATTTGGCATGGAGTTCACCGCCAGAATGACGGCCAGAAGAGCAAGAGCAGCCAGAAAACCGTTCATTGTTCGCTGTAATGATTCTCGTTAAAGAAATTCTACATTAAGTTCTCGAAAAATTTGAAACAGGGCGACCTGAAGTTGGCATGCTACGTCGGTCAACACGATATTTCAGAAGAGAAAATAAATGAAATTTTGGGGAGAAAAAGAGGAGAGAAAGTGATACGATTAGGTGTTTTTTGGCAACTTTTATACACTTCTCTCCCAACTGCGTGATGTCTTCTCTCTTCTGATTCAGAATTCGTTCTCTTCGCGTTGCTTCCCGAATTTCGGTTCCCGCATTTCAGCAGATCGACGGTCACTTTCTCTTCTTCCCAATTCATTCCGGCGCATTTTTTGTTTTTGTTTTCATCTGATAGTTGGGGGGTCTTTTCGCAAAACAGATAGGAAACAAAGTGATAGGAGACGGAAAAATGGAAGGGAGACATGGTCGGGTGGTCGAGTGGACACTACACTGATATGATCATTCGAAAAAACGAATAAGGAAGGGAAGAGAGGGAGAAAGTGACCAAGTCACTTTCCCATATTATTCGAGACGATATGAAGATGATATGAGGAAGAGGAGGGGGAGAAGGAGGAAGAGAAGCGGAATGGAGAGCAAAGGAAAGAGATGATAACAGAGGAGATCAGCGGAGACAGAGAAGAAAACGAAACGAGAAGCTAAAAGGACGCAGCAGTTTGGAAGAACGACGGAACTGGATAATGAGATGTCCTCTTTTAGAAGGGAGACCATCACGAGTGACCTGAACGACATTCTAATGAGAAAGAGTGGGTGGAAGAATGGGAGTGTGTCTGAGGAGGCGGTTATGTTGCCACTCGAGGAAGAATATTATGACAGCACATGATCCGGAAGACAGGACTGTTGTAGAGCGAAGTTATTAGATGACGTCCACGCCGTTTGCCGCCTTGTTCAAATCCTTGGGCAGGATCTTCGTTACTGGACGATACTGTCACAAGTTACTAGAATACCGTTCTGACCAGGGAATTGTTTTCTTTGTAGTTCTTTTTAAATCCAATCCTTCTACATGAATCCTCAACATAGCGGTACTCTTCCCTCCACCATATTACCTGTCAACATCCATTTCTTTACCCATTTCTCAGTCACTCTGTCTGCGTATCTTCCCCTTCCCCCTCTCTCCCTTTCCCTCCCCTGTCTAATTCTCCATTCCCCCTCTCTCTCTCTCTTTCTCCTCGAACGTGTCTCTTGCCATTTTCTCAACTCCCAGCCATTCAATTGTGTCAACCCCCAGAACGTGAGTCTACCGTCTCTTATCTTTGACGAATTGCCGAATAAAATGCTGCGAAGCACAGGTCACTTTCCGATTCTCACTCCCCACGAGAGCACTGCGAAACGATGATAAGTCTCTTCAAGAGGTGCGTCTCGTTGTCACTAACATTGTCCATTTTTCTTCTGTTTATTAACAACGAACTGGTCGACTGTCTTACGTATTCTCCTGGTTTCAGAGCGATGAGCACCGATTCGATTGTCTCGCCGCAATGGCTTCTGCAGAATTTGAACGTGAGTGTTGCATCGTTTTCTTTTCGAATACCATTCGTTTTGGTTCAGAAAGTCAGAGTAATCGATGCATCCTACATTCCAACCGCCACTCGCAATCATGAAGACTTCAAGAAGAAGTACTACGGCAATTTTGAACTTCTCCAGAAGGACTTTGTGAGTTTCCCAATTCCTATTCTCTTTCTCTCGATTATCCTGATTGTTTCCAGCAAGTTGCTCCTTTCACTGCCGAACACATCCCAGGAGCGACTCACTTCGGCTTGGACACTGCCTATTTCCCTTCTAAATACATAAAATTCGACTTGTACCCTCCTGAGGTTTTCCAAAAATACCTCCGCTTGCTAGGAGTCAATCACAATGACCACGTGGTGATCTACAGCAGAGGACCGGCAGCCGGAATGATGTTCGCTTCGAGAGCATATTGGACTTTCAAGGTAGGAGGAACAAGAGCTTTTTTGTGAAAAGTTTCCTTTTTCTAGGTCTATGGATTCAACAATGTCAGTCTTCTGAACGGCGGTCTCGATGCCTGGAAAGCAGCTGGCGGGCCAACTGACAATCAGGAAGTGAGCCCGCCACTTGGAGACGCAGTGGCCAAACAATTCGACACGCAGATTCTTGCCCAATTCGAGGAGATTCCATTCAATGACTTCGCAGCAAAGAATGTTGATTACCTGGATGCAAGAACGACTCCACAGTTCACTGGACAGGAACCTCTTACCACCACTTTCCCAGGAACGAGTAAGTACATAGAAATCCATCTGATCTTCAGCAGTTGTCTATTCCTTCAGCCGCCACTGGTTCCCATGTCACCGGTGCAATCAGCTTCCCGATGGTTGAAGTCGTCGGCCCAAATGGGTTCTTGAGCAAAGAAGAAGTCGACGCGAAGATTGCGAAACTTGGATTGACTTCTGGAAATCAGGTCTATGTGGCTTGCAACACTGGCATCCAGGCATCCGTGATCTTCGTGGCATTGGAGAGAAGCGGAGTGAAGGCGAAGGTGTATAATGTAAGTGGAGGAGTGGATTGCATCAGAGAGCAAAGTGTTTTGCAGGGAAGTATGACCGAATTGGCTTATCGAGCACCGGAATTGGTCAACGCGACGGGCAATTGATTACTGTGCAGATAAATGACTTTGTATCGAACTGAATCGAAAAGTTATGTATTTTATGTATTGTAAACAATAAATATTTGCCAAAGTACTTCAATCTTATGAAACCACTAGCTATCGAGGAACCTAGGAAGTATCCCGAGTATCCTCGAGTCAGTGACCCAACGAGTGTGCCGTTCGTCCTCTCGCAATCACCTTGAAATGCCGATCGAACCGTCTCTCGCCCACCCACCAAACGCCCATTATCTTTCCTTTCGGTCTTACCTTGACATGTCTGCGTCTCTTCCACTTTTCTCACTATCTCTTCCTCTTTCCTTTCCCGTCTTTTCTTTTTCTTCTCTCCGAGCATCCTTTCGTCTTGCTAATTGAAAAGAATACTTGAGAAGGAGGAGAATGTTTCCATAGTTGCTGGCCACTTCTCAAATATGTCCTACTCCACGTCTTCATTCCTCTTCTCCGTATTCTTATTCTCTCTCCTCACTGCGCCATCTGATTCTTATTCCACATGGCTGAAAGAGTTGAACTTGCCACGGCAGCTTCTAGAATATCATGTTTCCACGAATCCAGAACACCGAGAACGATGTATTCAAGATCCAGAATGCAAATTTGATGTGAGAACTTGGAAATTGTTGAATGTTGGAACTCTATTTTTTCAGCTCAACATCACAAAATGCTTTGGATTCGAGCCAGATTGTATGATGAATAACTCCTTAGTGACCAGGAGCAAGTTCACGAAATGCGATAAGAACTTGAATCCGTAACTAATAGGAACATGTTCAGATGGATCTATTCTGTTTCAGGAAAGTCGCATCTACTTTCTTTCGACAAGGAGACTTTGGATACTTGGATTCTCGACTCGTCAAGCATCAGATCTGTTCTTCGGATGATCCGGTTGGTTCCATTTTTCCAAACCACAGTTCAGCTAACTCGATTCAGAACGGTTCCCAACTTTCTTGTTCCGATGATCTGACTCACTGCACCGGGAACAACTTGTACTTTGATTTCTCGAATCTCAAAGCGAAAACTTCCAAGCGATACCGAGAAGATGTGATTCAAGCAGGACAAGTCGGGGGGAATTGTGCAATAATCGATAAGAAGATGTTGGAGGAAAACGGGAAAGTGAAGGGGTATTTGATGGGCTGGGCCGATGAGTTACAACACTTTGAATCGAATTCGGAGTTCCAAGTTAGCGACGAGTTTTGTGATGTTGTGTTCGAGAGACCCACAGTGATTATGAAGCTGGATGCCGCCATTAATCTGTGAGTTTCTCTTGATTCTTTTGAAGAAAAACGACGAACATCTTTAGGTACCATCATTTCTGCGACTTCCTCAATTTGTATGCATCGCTCCACTTGAATCAGACATTCAATCAGGATATCGATATTGTCTGGTGGGATACCGTAAGAATTCATCTTTCTTGATGATTTCTCTAATTGGAGTATCATTTTTAGCATCCAGAAGGCTTTATCGACAAAATGTACGGAGTCACATGGAAAGCATTTTCGAAGCATAAGCCATTTGAGTTGAAGGATCTCGGTAAGAAGTTTGGAACATTTTCCAGCAAATAACTTTCTCGCTTTGCTTCAGATCAAAAAAGAGTTTGTTTCAAAAACGTAATGATGCCTTTGTTGGCTCGACAGAGAAACGGACTCTTCTATAATAGCTACTTGGTAAGTTCCACGTCATAGCCACAGCCATTAGCATTGTTCTTTTGAAGGGTCAAGGCTGCTCTGGATCGACCCTGTTCCGATCGTTCTCCCAGTTCATACTCCACCGATTAGGAATCAAACCAGCAAGAGCTGACGCAGAGAAAGTGAGAATAGTGATTCTTTCGAGATCTACGGCGTTCCGAAGGATACTCAATATCAAGGAGGTGAGCAAGAATTTATGCATTTACCGACTGGATATCAATAAGTGAAACGTTGCGAAAGACTTTTGGGTTCTGGATCCCCGGCTTCTGGATCCGTGGATCTTCAATTGTTCCTAGATCCGCCCGTCTGCACTCCGATCGACGCGTTGTCCGTCTCGTCGTCACTCTGATCTCTTATTTGACGAAGTTCGATGGGCACTAGGATTTTCTGAAAATGTCTTGTCGTTTACTTTTAAAAGTTTTCCAAGTTTTCACCTGGTGTCCGAGCTCTGGTTCACTCAGAAAGTAGCCGTTGACGACTTCATCTGATGGCGAAAGTTGGGTACGCAGCTTCCAGAGAATCACTCCGCAGGCGATTACTAAAAAAGAACAAGGCAGCTGACAACTAATACCTTTCCAACTTACAATGAAGCGGTGCGAAGACCATCTGACATATGTACATCGCAATCCGAGTACTCGTCACTATCCGATTCTCGCGCGCCCCGACAGTCTCCAGATACTTTTCCTCGTCGCTGATCAGCAAGATTGCCCAGAAAAACAGTCCGGTGCATTCGATGAATGACAAGGCGGCGGCAATCAAACTTGCTATCTGAAATCGTGTTTTGCTTTTTTTGTCTTGAGATATGGACTAACCAGCCAACCTCTAGTAGGTTGACATCTGATGAATATGAACACAACTAGACAGTTGCACAGCATCAGACAGCAGAGCAGAATCGTCCAGGGAAACGGACCATCGTAGAATACACAAATCGCTGAGAATATTAACTGAAACAAACTGATAAGCAAGTGATAACAGTTGGAAAACCTCACGAGTTGAATAGCACTTGCAGCTGCAACTAGCACTGCAATGAGTATCGTTCGCGGGTTCGGAGTCAATATTTTGGATGTGACGAGTTGTTCGACATGATAAGAATTGGATGCATGGGAGTAGCTCATCATTTTGTTTGCCTCTGTGTTGTTCATATTTCGGTTATTGTTGATAAACTGATAAGTGGGATTGATGGCCATTCCGCCGCCTCCGCCAGGGTTTATGTTGTATGTCGTTCGAACTGTTACTGAAAGCAGGAACAAGATTGGATGAACTCGCGATTATTCATATTCATACCTGTTGACTTTGTGGTGATGCTGTCATTATCCGATTCGCTGGGCCGATCGTCGAAGCCATAGGTGTCACGATAGTAGACGGACGGCGGAAAGTTGGGCATTTGCTGAACATAAAATACGATGGATGGGTATGTTTTGAATGGGAATTCCACTGGGGAAAGAGAGCGGGAAAGACTAAACGAAGAGGAGAAGAACACATGCTATCATGAGCTGCATCCGAATTTATGATCAACAGTGGGTCATTGAATCCGTGGATGATATCCCTCGTCTCTCGAGTCTCTCCAGAGAAATAGCAATAAAAGTGGAAACAAATTGGAGAATGTTTCGTGGATTTCGATGCGGACATACCTTGGTCTGGTCGAGTCGAAACGGCACAGGTGCCGCCATAATCAAGTTAGTTCGGAATTGCGAAAAAGATGAGAATGATGAGCGCCCGGCAGAAGTTTTGACTCGACTCGTCTGCCCCCTTTTCTCTTTTTCACTTTCTCATGGCCGAGAGGCGTTGTGTAAAATTGAAAGCCACGCCAGTGCATCATCATCATTTAGCCCCGTGCCAAAGCCCCGTTTCCACTTGGAATTGTGGGTTTGGCGGGCCGGATTGATGTGGATCCGGATGAGAGACGAAGAGACGCAGATGGAACATTTTGATAGCGAGGCTGGCCGGAATGAGAAATTGGTTCGCATATTGGGCATCCGAAGAGCAGATTGGATCAATATGTTATTGATTTATTTGGAAACGAAGAGCACATTTGTTGATGAGAAAAGTGTGATCCCATTCCGAAACTTTACTTTTTGCGTTGTGCCCGATTAATGCCCCTATACTGAAGTTCTATTCTTAGAAATTGTCCAATCAGCAAGAGAAAAATGTCAAATTGCCACTAGAAAAGAGATCATTTTGGTTGGTATCAACAACCATTTTGCTCAGTGTCCAACGACTTTGTTTTCTAACAAAACCAATTTGGTCTTTTTTGCTTACTGAACAGAGTTTGATCTCTTCGCAAAAACTGAAAGATCATATGAATATCAAGGTTTCCTTACTGAAAACATGTTACAATCGGTAATTATATACTGATATTAAACAAAAATAAGACAAAGTTCCGAGAAAAATGAACTTAAAAAATATGAAAGTTCAGTGAAAAGTTGGACGAAAAAATGTTAGGTTGAAAGAAACATGAAGAAACATTTCATAGTTTCTGATGAGGCGGATGACAGAAAAATCAGACAAGTGTAACGGAGAGTGAGTGAGTGTTGGATGGCCACCCGGGGGGGTCCGGAGACGAATAATCATAACGTGCCGGAGCGGAGAGGAAGAGAACTCGCCGCGGGCAGTAATACTAGTTTTTATTGGGAGCGACCGGACACACCAGGTGGCCATCGCCTCGAGTGAAATCCAAGAGCCGGTCAGTTGTCAGTCACTTGTTTCAGCTCCTCCGTTCGCTTGGACACCTCCCAAATGTCTCTGTTCGTGTGGTGGATTACAATGAGTGAGTATCGCGAGAGTATGTGTTCCAGTCTGCTTCTCTTTTTTCAGGAGAATCCCATTTCTAACTCAGCTGAATATCACTTCCAACGTCGACATCTTCATTGGAATGCACGGTGCGGGACTCACTCATCTACTGTTTTTGCCAGATTGGGCTGCCATTTTTGAAGTGTAAGTTGGAGTTGGATACTGTAGTGTTATTTAACACGCGAGCACCAGGATCTCGTTAGCATTGTAGTATTTTCTTCAGTTACAACTGCGGCGACGCGGCCTGCTACTCTGATCTCGCTAGACTCCGTAGTGTCAAATACTATACTTGGCCAGAATCAAAGGTAACAAGCGACCAAACTACTTCTGCATCTCAAACAAAACACATTCAGCTCGATCTGATTCAACCCGACAAAGAAGGAAAACACCCGTCGAGTGGAGAGAAACATCTGAAGTTCGCCAACTATCACATTGACCCCGTTGAGTTTCGAGAGCAAGTGAAACAGGTGAATCTATCCGGGTCGCCACAATCTTTTATGCATCTTGTATTGCAGATGGTGGATCACGTGCGCCGTCATCCAAAGTTTATCAACTCCCGAAAGAGCCAACTACGAAGAAAACAAACGAAGGAGGCGGAGGAGGAGGAGCGACGCAGGGAGCTGTAACTCTCTCTCTTTCCCTCCCTCGCATTACTTTGTTTTAAGTATCTCTTTGATAATCGGGTTTCTGTTTTTTCCTCTCACTGCAATAACATGCCACTGAATGAACGGTTCTTTGTCAGAAACTCCTCGTGCCAGCTGCAGCTCTTGGAGAAATTGGCGTGTTGTGTACGTGTTTTCCTTCGGCTCTTTTTGCCGATAATCACCGGTTTCTTCATGGTCTTGTTTCTTGCCTCGAGCTGAAGTTTGAGGTGTTGAAGATGGAAAAGGCATTGATTCTCTCTCCGAAAGTGGCAGTTAGAATAGTTTTGTCCTCTTCTAGAAACGTCTAGCAGTGCGAGCCACTTCCATTTTCATTTTCATTCCCTTTCCATTTCAAATTGGGAATCTAGATTCTAGAATCCAGAAGACGTAGATTGTTTTGCCGTCTTCCTTTCCACAACGTCATTCTCGCACTCTTTCTCTCCGGAGCACCTGGTCAATCAGCTGCCAGAATCCACTGGAAATACATTTCTCGTAGTGCCGAAGACAATATCTAATCATTGTTGTCTAACCATCGATCATTGCCAAAAGATACGTCCGTTCATAATATTATACCAGTGCTTATTACGATGAAATGTTCTGAGAATCTTTATCATATCAGCCACGTGTGTTCTGTTATGTTTCCCCTTCATAACAACACCAGCTCACCTCGCCGTTTCAGACAAGCCGGAAATTGGACTCGATTGAACACAGAGACCCTTACCACCTCTCCCGTTTCTCTGCCCCATTCCTTCTCGAAAACCTAATCAATTCCAGTTTGCTCTCCTGGTTTTTCAGCAGCCCGTACTCGACTGATTCTCTTGCTTTTCGCACGTTCCCATTGCTTCTATTTGCGGCTGTTTTTCAAAAATCAGATTTCCAGAACATGCTCCAGACGCTGTTATTGTCGTCTTCTGTTCCATGGGACGATCCGATGTACTCGAGATGCTGGGCTCTTTTCACAGTTTGCATTTGTTTCCTGCGCATCCTGCTGACCTTTCTTCACAGGAAGTACTACTATCGACCGTATACAGTCAGCCTGTTTACTATGGTCAGTGCAATTGATTATAGCAAATTGACAATGAATGTATTCCAGGCTAAGTTCCTTCTGGATTATCTCATGCTTGAAGGCGTTGAGCGTTTCTCGATCTTCTCCGACTTGACGAACATGAGAATCATGACTGGACTCGAAGTGACTTACGTCATCATGTCCAACTACATGCTCTACTCGGTTTTCTACGGAAACTTTGTTCTTCCGTCGCAAGCGATAATCCAATTCTCGGCAGTCAATTTGGTGTCCGTAGGAGTTGCAGTGACGATGTTGATTCTAGTCGAGGTTAGTGAGATTTGAGAAGAAAATGAGCAATGAGTTGGGGTTCAGAATCGAATTGTTTATCTTGTGATGATCATTGTATTCCATACAATTTCATGTGAGTTGATTTCTTGATCCGGCACTTGGGATTGTAACCGTTTCCAGTCTCCCTGTACTGCGACAAGTCCATCGGCCTCATCAAATGTCGCCTCTACAACCCGACGGGCACCACTCTCATTTGCATCACCATGCTCTTCCACTTCATCTTCAACCATTTCCTCCGTGTCATCTACCTCTACCACATTCTCTTCGACGCTTTCCATGGTTCTCTGTCACTCGACAGACTCTTCTACTTGGCTCAGGTCACCTATACCTTCCTGTTAATTTCCTATTTCATCCTCTACCGACTCCAAAACACAGACAGAATGTCGACGGTCTTGGGTGAGTTGGGCACGCCAGCCGGTTCATTCGACGTGTTTTCATATTGTTAATTGTTATAGTGATGAAACGAAGAGCGGCGGGTATGGAGGCAAGAGTCGAGGGATTTGGATCTGATTTCATGATAAAAGAGGCGGCTGATGAGTTGATGTACCCGAAGGATAACGACTTGAATACCATAAGCGACGGCAGTTCGATAGGGAGTTTGGACGAGATCATGGATCTGCCACAGGACATATGTCTCGAAGGAGATCCGTTTCCTTCGCCAAGATCAGAAGTTGGTGTCAGTGTATTCACAACAAGAGCATCTGGAAGACGGTTGACGATACACATTCTGAGGAACAAAGTGACGGCTGACACTGGCAGACGGTCGATTCAGACGATGTCGCCTGCATAGAAGCACATTTTCAATATTCATTCATTCATTTTATCAGTATTATTAGTAGAGTTTAGTGCGGTTAACTGTGGATGTGATAACATTTGTGTGCACTTATTTACACTGTGATCATACACATTTCAAAAATTCGGGAATGTTCTGCAGTTGCAGCACCTGCTTAGAGTTCATGTCGTAGTCGGACACCTGAAAATGTAAATAAATAAATGATCGAATGCTGATTCGCAGTTTCCACACACAGTTGCCTCATCGAACATGTAGTAGGCGTCGGTGAATCCCTGTGTTTTCTCGATTCCACTGCGCACGTCATCAGGGAGATTCGGGAAGTAACGGTTCTTGTCGTTCAGGAATGATGGAGCGTTTTGATGGACATTGTAGGTGGCGAATACGTTTCCCTGGAACAGGATGATACGAGCAAGTATTCGAAGTGAAGAAAGAGTCTTACAGAAAGCAGAATAACACTGCCGTTGTTGAGGGGGAAGGCTCCCTGCGGATAGAAGAGGACACGGTCGTGCAACTCCTTCGGGTAATTTGGCGC
>LR564438.1:0-12019 GCA_900536345.3 Caenorhabditis sp. 39 LS-2015 | reverse complement strand
GGAGAGAGAGAGAGAGAGAGGAAAGCTCTCGCCCGTTTTGCTTTCCTTCCAGAGAGCTCCACGTCCATTTAATTGGTAACGTGATACACTTGAATACCAGCAAATAGTGGGCTCTCCCACTCAGCCGTTAACCCCATTTCCTCTGCTGCCCGTCTCTCCATCTCTCCCTGACCAACTCTCCGCCATTTCATTCAACCGTTTTTCCAATTTTCCATTTTCACTTTGTCCCCCGATTCCCGAAAAATCATTCCGCTCATGACGTCTCCACACATCAATTGAGCGCAATGAAACGCCCCAAATGATACATTTTGTGCACTTGTCTGTCCTTTTTTAGACAGAGAACTGGGGAAAAAGAGGGAGGAAGTGGGTATGGAAGATGAATTAGCAAAATGAAAAACTCGTTAGGCACGGATGCGTGCAATATCTGCAAGTCTAATTCGGTTCCTCTCGAGTTCAAAAGTTGGTTGTAGCAGGAAAAGAGAAAAAAAAAGAAGAACCGGATCTGGAAGTTTTTCTAGCTTTCGAATTTATAGATGACCTAAATTTAGAAGAGAAACTGCGGTTCTCAAATTTGGATCAACAGGTCCAGAACAAAGACAGTTATTGTTCTCCACTAATTCTAAAAGTGTCACCTTTCAAATCGATCCTGGCTCCAAGAGGATTCCCTTTCGCTCTTCCCTCGTCACAATTTTCTCCTTGTCATTAGCCCTAAAAACGGAAAAAAAAGGATAACAAAAACACATAGAAACACGGTCCGAGCAAGCGACACAGACACGAAGCAACGAGAGAGCTGCAAGTATTTATTTGTGTTCGTGTTCGTCTTCAAACGCTTCATTTTTCCCCTTCTCCTCTTCTCGTTTTTCCTTTTTTCGTCAGCTTGAATGTGTGTAGGTCAAAACATTTCTTCTGTGTGAGTGTGTGCATGTGTCGGCGGCCCTTCTGTTCGTCTCTTGTGTGCCAAAAACACGCCATCCATTTCCACAGCAAAAAAGGAAAAAAAAGAGAAAAAAGGATGGAGGAGGAGGAGGAGAAGAAGAAGTTGGGGAGGGGACGTAATCGTATACCCCGTCGGTCGTCTCCTTCGGCTTCTCTTTTCCAGCTGCTTCTTCTTCTTCTCCTTCTTCTGTCACGAACCTTTGTGAGTGTGTCTCTTTCCCCTTTTTTCTGTTTCTTTCTGTCTCCTTTTCGGGATGAAAACCAACCAGAAAAGGATCAGAGCACACCCAAATGAATGGTCCCGATGTTTGGAGAGCATCCGAAACGCCTCCTCCGTCCTCTTCCGCTGGAACTCTACCTATTACCATGTTTCCAGTTGCTCCATCTTCATTCATCATCCCTTCTCACTCATCCTGTTTCTCATTAGTGTAAGCTCCGCTAAAAAAGGTGAAGAGCCCTTGGCAGTGCTCTTCAACCTCGCCCTGCTCTCCGGCGTTTCTCCCCGTTTTCCCTTCCTACCACTTTGTGTATTCTTCCTTTTCCAATCCATCGTCATCCTCATCATCAACGTCTTTGTCAGTCATCAAGCAGAAAAAGAGTAGAAAAAGACGAAGAAGAAGATGTTGAAAAAAGCGAAAAGAGGTTAAAAAGACAACGGCGAGGCGGCGCCCGTCGTCGTTAATTTCCTGCGTGTTTTTGCTGCGTTTTCTGGTTAAATGATACTCGCCCTCACACTCAAAACTCCCTCTTCTTCTTACCATCTCTACTCTCCTTTTCTCGAATTCTTTGACCCATTTCATCACTTGCTTTTCTTCGTTTCGTCACACGAACTCGTCAACCTCACGCAATCAATCCCTTTTCCATTTCCAGACTCCCGCGCACCCGATCCGTTCCAGCCACCTCCAGGGCTCTCCAGCGCCTCAGAGCCCGTATAGTTGCTCTGTTGCTCACCGGAGAGGCGGGGCTATCGGGGCGAGACACGGATCATCCACGCGTGCATGTCCCGCCTCGTTTGCCCGTCCGCCAAGCCGTCGTCGTCCGTTCTCCTCTTGTTGCCGCCCGTCTCCAGACAGTTCACCGTAATCCTTGTTCTCCTTCTTGCCGTCATGGAAGGTAAGCAGTTTCGATGATTTGAAATTTAAATAGAATGTCTCGGAAAATGATTACGGAGGAGCTGGTCTGGACCGTCCAACTTTCGTCCAAGGTCCCAGTAATCCCTAGCTAGCTATTTTCCCTAAAATCAGAATCTCAAAACATCGTTCGTAACCTTTCCGACTTTCAGGAGTATCAGGGATCGGTTGTTTTGTGTGCAGCTCGTTCGACGGCGAAAACAAGGGCTGCGAGGATCCGTTCAATTCGACAATGGACCTGTCCTCGAGGGATCGCGACGCATCGGCCGTCGCCAACTACAACTATCCTTGTTGGGCATACAAGAAAGGACGACACGGCTTGTTCCCGGCGGATCACTGCATCAAGATCGTCGGCTATCGAGGTATGTTCTTCTTCGAGTTCTCGAATGGAATACGGTATTTGTTTCAGCTGACAACGAATCCAAAACCTTGGTGATCCGAACGTGCGCACTCGACTCGGGAACCCTGACGGCGGACACTGAAATCGTGCGGATATCGCACTGCGGCAGTTTCAAATACGAAGGTCACCAATACAAAGGATGTGTCCAATCCTGTGATACAGACGGCTGTAACTCCTCGTCGATTCCTTCTCTATTCCTGCCTCTTTCTCTCGTTTTCCTCTTCCTTGCCGTCTCTTTCCTTTCTTAGCATCACCCATATTGTTTTTTCCCTTCATTCGACTCATTCTCCTCTTCGTTACGGGCATCATGATCACCTTCGTTTCAAGAATAGAATTCTAACAGACCCACTCAATAATAATCGAGAATATCCCCGTTTTTCCTCATTTTCTATAACCAATAAGTACCGATTATTGTGATTTGTACTTTCCTCCCCAGAACAAATTGTTTTTCAATTAGTTGTTCCTGTCACCTTCCCCCGATGATGAGCAATTCTGAATGTATCATTCCATCGTCGAGATGCAAATGTGCTCCAGTGCACTCTTATGCTCTTTTGCATGTTGATGCTAGAGTGATACCTGACCGTCTCTCCACCCACCCACTCCGTTTCTTCATTCCCCTGATCTGACAATAGTTCAATGCGATACGACTCTATCTTCTTGGCAATTGTTCAATACGTCTACAGCACTTTCATGAACAGTTTTATACATTTTGAAGTTGAAAACACTTTTAAAAATGTGTGTTGGTTGAAGTTTCAGATTCATGATCCAGATCAGCCCTTCCGATTTGAAACTTCTCGTACAAACTGTGAACGTCGCCAATTGAGACCGCCTCCTTGCCGATCACTGGACAGATTCCCCGATGAGCTTCTGTCTCAGTCTTGCATCGCAAAAACTCATAGAGTATGCACCCTTGAAGAGCACGTCGATCAGTTATGAGCTGCTCAGTTATAAGCAGCCATCAGTCAAGAATACGAGGAAGTAGGAAGTGGAACTTGCGAATGGGGAAGTGAACAGAGTGGAAGAGATGAGCTTTTATAGGGGGAACGATTGAAGTGTCTGAAAAAAATGCCTTATCTCGATGAATGGAACCAGTCATTCCTATTGTTTTGGTCTGATGCACATCTCCGTCTTTTTTTTTCTGCGCAAAGAGGAAAACGGAAGGCAAATAGACTGTACGGTATACATGTGGAATTGATATGAGCCCCTCCGTATTTCAATTCCCGCTACTGCATTTTTTGCTTATTCTTCTTTCCAGCAGCCATCAACACAAGCCTAACTGATCAAAGACCTCCAGGAGACCAATGTTCTGTTGACTATTCGCATAATCATAAACATGATACTCTGAAATAGATTCCATCCGGCTACAAGTTAATCTCCCTCCAATATCCTTTCATCACCCCCCACCTCCTCTCCATTTCAGCCCCAGCGAGTTCCTTTCCCTTCACCCGCTCCTTCCCAAGCCATCGTCCTCTAGCACGTGTGCCTCGTGCCATTTCTCCATTCCCCTCGATTTTTTGGTAAACAGCCTTGGCTTGCCGCCATTTTCCCTCTTCTTGTCATGTGTTTTTGTTCTGTTTTCGTCGTCCATCAGCCGTCTCCTCGGCCGTCCCCGCTCTGCGCTCTCTACCGTCCTCGTGCTCTTCCCAACTTGTTTTCCTTTCCACCCCCGGCCAGCCGTCGCCTCGTCGTCGCGCCACCTCGCCCCGTTCGGCCCATTTTCCATTCGATCGACCATTTTTGCCTGCCTACCCCCCGGTTTCGTTCCTCCATATCATGTTGCTTAACTCTTATGCAAACAAGCTTCTTTCTCAACTTTCCTCTCCCACCCGACAGATTAACAGTTGTAGAGATTCCTACCAGTTAGTTCCTAGGTCTGTCATTTTCCTAGTCTTACTTTCTTTGATTCGAAATGTGTCTTGACTTTCCTATTCTTGCTCACCAGGTCTGTTAGTAACCTTAGGACTTTGATTAGGATCTTGTTGAAAACTGTTGGGATACCATAGTCTATGAGAACAACTTGTCGCCATTCTTCAGCTCCGTCCACATGTTCCCAATTCCAGCAATCAACTGAAAAGTTCGACGAAATGACCGCTTCGCTGATCCATATGGCGAACCATCTGGATGCCTCGACCGAGCAAGTCTCTCTCAACTACGTTCTTCTCGGACGTCCGCATCACGACAAGACACAAAGCCATCCGAGCTACATGGAGATGATCAAGGGAGCCATCCAGGCGATCGACAACGGAAAGGGAAGCAGCAAGGCGGCGATTCTGAAGTACATCGCCCAGAACTATCATGTCGGAGAGAATCTCCCGAAGGTATGTATGTTGACGAGATATTCTGAATTGCCGCCTAGATTCTCAGTAATAAAACGAGGCGAAAACAACTGGCCGCGCCGCTCAATTTCCGTTTTGTTAGTATGGCTTTTATCTCTAGACGGTCAGCTGTTTTGAGAATTCATGAGAAAAACAAGCGGGATTTCTGTATTTTGGTTGTCCTCCACTGCCAGAAATCACTTTCCCATTTCCAGGTGAATAATCACTTGCGCAACGTCCTCAAGAAGGCCGTCGACAGCGGAGACATCGAACAGGTGAGTGACGGCGATACGGTGCACGGTAAATGCACTTTGTGTTTACGACAGACACGAGGAGAGATGAGGGGTTTCCTTCTTTTCTCCTCGTGTCCTTACAGTCAACATTGTATTTATGTCGAAAACATTGCAGACCCGCGGACACGGTGCCACTGGCAGTTTCCGTATGGGCAAGGAACGCGAGAAGATGCTTCAGGTCGGCATTCCCATCAAGACGCAGCCGATGATGATGCTGAAGGAAGTCCGTCAGAAGATGGAGAATGTCGCTGTCAGCAAGGTATGATCAAATACGTTCTGCAATAAAGTTATCATGATTCCAGAAGCCAGTCGACAAGAACATTCCGTCCACTTCGACTGCTGTTCCCAAGAAGAAGAAGGTCATCAGATCTTCAATGATGAAGGGCGGTGTGATGAGCAAGAAACGTCTCAGCAAGACCAAGATGGCTCCGAAGGCCAAGAAAGCCGGCCTGAAGAAGAAGAAGCCGATGGGACAGACCGCGTCGACCGGCAGCACTCTGGAGCACAAGACTCCGGGAATCAAGGCCGAAGGACCGGCAACCATCCGCATGGAACTCCGCACCGGAACCAGAAAGAGCTACTGTTAAATGTTCCCCGTTTCTCTGACCACTGTACAGTCTGTACCTATTTATTTCTCCTTCCCTATTGTTTCTCTCATGTTCTTCCTTGTTTGAATCACCCCATCACCCCTCCCTCCCACACTTGAAACGTTTTGTCCTCGCATCTCATGCACAGTGTGCATTCTCTCTCTCAGTAGCATCCACCCGACTGTTCCGTGTAAATAATAAAGTGTACATACAAATACAATCTTTAAGACAAGAAATATACAGAAAAAAAGCCGATTTCCTTGGAAAGATCCGATAATTTTTCAGGTATAACATTTTGACCTCACCGTTTCCAAGCAGGACCAAGAAATCAACTGAAGATGATACCGGCTTTTCATATTTCTCGATACAAATATCAATACGACATATCAATTCGTATTATGGTTTCTCTGAAATTGAAAATCTTTTAATCGGCCACAGGCTAAATGCCAAAGGAGAAAACAAGAACGGAGCGTTTCCAGTTCCAGTTTCTGTTTTCTTCAGGTAACAACGACTGATTTCTCATTTGTTGCAAATTGTTTCATTTTGACCCTTTGACAAGATCACTGATCGACCGCCTCCCCACCCATCTTCTGATTGTTCTTTTTCACCAAATACCACTTTCCCAAATGAAATATGAGCTGCTGACGGCTGCTGGGTGCTCTCTAAAAATGGCAAGGCTCGAAAAGGTTCGCTTCGTCCCGTTACGTCACATCAATAACATTTCGCGATGTTTAGAAGTATGCGTCGTTTTTCCACTTTTTCCCTTCTCGAACCACCTCTCGATTCCATATCAAATTACAGAAAATGGTATTGCAATCGGTTTCCCCTCCCGATTAGGTAGAAGAGAAAGTGAGAGAGAACGTGGTTCGGATAGCCATGAGACCGACAGGCAAATGTACTTGTCAGGGCTTGAACCGCCCATGGCATCGCACGCGTACGGTACAAATACCAACATATCCTCCATGACTCCCGTGTTTTTCGGTCGTCATATACAAATCTCTTCAGACTCGATTCTCCAGAAATTGTTTTCTGAGTTGGGGAGGGGACACTTTTAACTTTCAAAGGCTCTCCAGAAATCGTCATTCACGTCTTCTCAAAGATCTTTCTTTGTTCATATTCCTTGTGACCTCAATCGTCTTGAGGTTTCTTCAAATCCTGCTATATCATGCTTGCTGGAAAATGTGCTATTTGAGAAACGTTTCCTGTTTATCCGCGGAAGAGAATCGTAGATCATCCGCACATGAATGAGTCGTTTACTGATCTTCAACTGTTTTCTTCTCGGGAGTTCTTCTTCCATTTTTAGAAAGAACTCAGTGAGGACTGCTGGAACCTTCCATCTGCTCCGTCATACAATCTTTTGTGGTTTGACTTCCAACGCATCTCTGCAGAATATCCAGTTGTTCTATTTTCAATCCACGATTGTTATTCCGTAAATCTGACGATTGTAAAGTGTCAATGTATGGTTTCTTGCACAGTTAGTCACACCCACAACAAACACATGCCTTGGTTTTTATAGTTTGGATTTTCGAAAAACCACGAGATGAGATTTGTAGTTGTTCCAATTTGTGCCTTCCATTTCATTTCCCTTTCCACCATTCGTATTCCGGCTCGTTTCCAATTGTATACGGTTCTCGTGATGTTCTGTTTACTGTACTTCCCCTTACAAAATAGGGAAATGTCAACTCCAACGAACTACACCCACTGCAATTATTTAAGTTCGTTCATTCATTCACAGAAACTGCTTGACATCATCGCTTATATTTAACTATTTTCAACCCCGTGAGGTCACAATGAGCCTTCTTTTCATTGTTTTTCAGACACATTTGGACTCTCGGAGTCAGGTCAATTGCGTCCTGACTATTTAAAAACCAAAAGGTGAGAACTTTAGCTTGAACCAGTTTTCAAGTTCTCGAACCTTGAAGTAATCTTTGAAGTCTCCTGTCTGTCTGTTTTGTAGCATCTGGAGAGTGCCCTAGATGCAGGAAGTTTGCTCTTAAAACACTCTCCGGTCGTCCTTCAAATTCCGTTCATCTCTGAGACGTGCATCCGTGCTCATTGTCGATTCGGCGATCTCTTGCTCTCTTTCTCCCCCTGAACTTTCCATTCGTTTCCAGTTATCCTTCTTGATGTTTCCTTTCCTTCCACCTCAATTCCTCTTCTTCTTCTTCTTCTTTCTCCCTACAACTTTCAATGTTTCTTCGCTTCCGGCCCCTCATTCCAACCGATTGACCTCCAATTCCATTTCGTCCATTTGGTCCAATCTGTGTGGGCGGAGTGTGTTCCACGTGTGGATATTTATAGCCTTGTCTCTGTGCGAGTGCCCTCTATTCCTGTTTCTCCACGGACCTGCTCGGTCTTTGTGCACTCCGAAGAATCAGAGAATAGACATAAATGCCTCGCGACCTACTTGTTTTGTCGAGTTGGCGACAGGGATTCGTGATGATGAGCTGATTAGCATTCCGAGCTGTTTGATAAGAGCATTTGTGAATGAAAATCATTTTCCGAGATTTCGAGGATTAAGAAAGTTGACGATATGACTCGCCGACTCGGATTCGGATCAGACATTGGATATCCAGATCAAACCACACAAGGAGAAATTCATCATACTACAGTAATCCAATGTGGCGTGGGATGTCCTCTCACTTTCAGAAGATTCTTCGAATAGACCCGGAAGCTTCGTGCACTTCATCTTCTTCTTTTTCGTCTTCTTATTGGTCTTGTAGTTAGTCTCTGTCACTTACATAACGTCCAGAAACGTCCAGAAGACGTTGCAGTCTGCGACATTCCCCTCGTCTGCAAATTATGTTCCTTTTAATGTGCTTAAGCTTTCTTCCATAAATCGTATCCCCTTCCGCTCTCCTTTTCATCGCTCATTTGGAACAGAAAGAAGATGAAGAGCCGCTGCTGAGCATAGTTCACAAGTTTACAGACAACAACAATGTTTAGCACTAATCGCTGATGTCACGGATTAGAAACAAAAAGTTTTAGGCAGCAGAAACTGGGCGCTGACTAACGAATTGTTGATCATAAACTAGGTCTAAGCTGTCAGAGGACACTGCACGGAAAGTCTTCATGGCCAGTGTCAAACTTATTTTAAGTTCGCACGTCGTCATCTCTAAAAAACTACCGGAAAGCGGTCAAATTAGAAATTAGGATAAACGATAGCTAACGAGATTGCATTTTTGATCCAGTGACCTCACAGGAAATGCGCTGTACGCCGTGGACTCGTAGCCTCCGAGTCACTCGACAGGTTACGCTGCTCGTAGATCAGGAGCGATCAGGAATTTGAAATCGTCATCAGAAGAAGATACATGACAATTCGATTTGATTCGAACGTCTTCTTCGACTTTCTGTAAATCCGCCCGGCTTAAATCAAACTTTAAAACCGATAAGTTGTCTGTGTCTATGCAGATGAGCTCTTCGAGACCTCCAGCTGCAAGTCGACCTTCTCTTTTCCGATTTCCCATCTTCTGAATGTCAAGAGATGTTCAAATGACTAAGTAAACTTTCCAAAAGCACTTCCGATCCACGTTTCCGTTCCTTTCAACCCGATCCTCAATCCTGTTATCTGTATCTCTTGCCAACGAACGGCCCTTGTGACGTAGCTACTCGTAAATATTGCCCAACGGGACTATACCTTAACAAGATTGTGTGTTGTTTTTGTTCTGCTACTTGCTCAAGGACAAGAATGAACTAACTGCCAATCCGAATCATGACTCTGATTCCAATTCCGTCTCCAATTCCCGGAGAACACGTGCCGATTGCAATCTTTGGCAGCTTTCGAAGCTCACAAGGCATTCATTCGAATAAAAATGGTTTCGTTTCTGACGTCGCCAGCACTTCCTCTCCATTCATTCTTCCCAATCTTGCAGACATGTCCATGAATCTGCCATTATCCGCATCGCTGACTTCTCTTTCTTGACTCACCCTTTGACTCAACCACACGCAGCATTTTTTGAACTTGAGCTCCGAAACACAACGAAGCGAGAGCACATAGCACACTCCGCACCATTGAGCACACTTCGGATGATCGTGTTTCTTCGCGATAATTGACCACCTTGGCGGGCGGCTCTCAAGGACTTGCTGGCCTCTTCGCCCTCCTACGTCTTCCTTCCGGAGCAGAGTCAAGAAGGATGAGTGGACGTGCCCTTTACTTTGTTCTGCTGATGTTTCCGGGGTATCCACTAATTGATCTTCTGCTGCATCCTTTTTCCGGCGACACTCTTGCCTACAGTATACCCCTCTTGATATCCCCTATTTCTTCTATTCCCCGAAATCCAAGAGGTGTACATGACCAAACGTAGGGCACGTGGGAGCTGCATAAGGAATGTTGTGGAAGTTTGACCGCGAAAAAGTGGGCAAGCCAAGGCAAGCGAAGGGAAGTTGTCTAGTGATAAGGAGAGGAAACCGACGGACCAGATATATCTCCATCTCCATTCACATCATGTGCGAGAAGAGGTTTTCTCTTCGGTGACGTGAAACGCAACATTGCATCGTCTCACGAAATTTTTTATTCATGTTTTCCCGGGGGCACCGATAATTCTGGCAACGTCTCCAGGACATGGGTCAAAGATTGGACATGAAAGGGACACGGACGGCGCCGCGCATTCTCCTCCTTCCCCACCGGTGGACACACAGCGTTCCCCTATTTTTCAATTAAATATGGGACTCCGGGGAGTTGTGCCAGAAGAAGAGGCCCCGCCCATTCTTTTGTCGCTTCTCGGAATCTCGCTCGTCTTGTTCCGATAAACTGTACTTGGCGGGATCGTAGTATCATTTCGAAGCTGCGTAGTGTGCCGGGTAATGATCATGTCGTGACACATAATGACTCGCCGAGATTCTTGTTCTCTTTGTTTCACATTCTTCTGTTTTTCTTCAAAACCTCGAAAAGATATCTCGTGTTACTGATGTTATTCATCTAAAAAGTAAACAGTTTCAAGGCGAGATCACATGGTTCGGCTCCCATTATAATATGTTTTTGTCCGTCCGGTGACTAATATAGTACTGCTATTTTCCCGTTCCTCAAGTTATCCATTTCCAATTCTCCGTTCCTCTTCCCCAGACGAGTCATTATTCATAATGAGGATGCCTCCATTACTATTTGCTCTTCGGCCACCTGCTGCCATGTTCCATGGAACACTCTGTCCCTCTCGCAGTTCCCCCAGTTCCAGACATCATTGTCACCCCTCCGAGTCTCTAATCGTTCTGCTGTCGGGTTGCAGCTGTTTTCCGCTGGAAAAGCAAAATCTTAAAATCTGGGTTTGCATTGGGTTCAAGGCGAGGAAGAACCAAAAGCTCGGCTGCTATAAATAGCTAGTCCACCCGACGTATCCCTCTCTTCCTCCTCCTCCTCTTTTCCTTCTCTTTCATCCCGATTTTTGCTTTTCTTCTGTTTTTTGTTCGAGACATGTCCCTCTCTCTGTTCCGTCACTCATCTATTACTCTGCAAAAGATCGCCAACCCGGATCCCTCTCCGAATATTGTTTTCTGTTCAAGATAGGCGAGTGAGTGTGTCGAGATTAATTGGATTGAAGGCGTCGTCGTCGTCGTCGGCCCCAGAACGGATCGTCGGGACCACCGTCCATAAAATTTGTATTTCCTCGTTTGGCTGCTGTGTACGTGTTCAGCGAGCCGAACATCGGACCTCGAGAGCCGTCCCATCAAACACCTTTTATCCCAAATTGTTCTTCGTTTCTTTGCCTTCTCGGCGACTTCCCCCTTCTTCATCTCTCCGGATGAGGGGCGGAGCCAAAGTTTATCACCGCTAAGCCATGTGCTCCAGAGCACTTTCACTTGGATATCTGCTTGATCCAACGGGTTTTTCACAAACCGTCTGTTCCGTGTCCTTGTGCTGTCTACCTTTCTGTGTGGTCTACCTGTCCGACGTACTTCCGAAGAGTCCGCCTCTTCAGCCTCTTCACCTTTTTTGTTTTCATAACACCTCCTTCGTGTTCTTTCATTCAATCAGTGGTACATTCTTGCCACGTGCGCCCTTCTCTTCTTTCCGATTCCATTTCTTGACCTGTTCCATCATGGAAAATGTAAGGTGGTCTAATAGTAGTAGAGGTGACCACAACACGTGTATCTGTGTGTGTGTGTGCCTCGTTTGTGCCCGGGTGACACATTCACAGATTTCAATTAAAACTCGCAACGTCACAAGACCTTCTTCTTCTTCTTCTTTTGTGCTCCATCTCGTAACGAAACGAAACGTCTTCATCATTTTGACACCCATCTGCAGCTTAATGAAATTAATCGGAGGAAGGAAGAGGAAGACGACGGCGACGACGGGGTAGGGTCCGAGTTTTCGGGAGCAGGGAATAGTTTAGAGGATCAGAAGGCGTTGTCATTAATCAAGACT
>LR564435.1:9161-20246 GCA_900536345.3 Caenorhabditis sp. 39 LS-2015 | reverse complement strand
GCTGAGATATTTATTCGTCATTCATTATCGTCGCCAAACGATCAAGACCTCGTGTGGGTCTCGCAGCGATTTTTTTCGTTTTTTTCGAGAAAGAGAGAGAGAAAACGGGTTCTCGTTGACCTTCTCGATGAAAATCTCGAAAAAATCAAGTTAATATTCGCCAAAAATTATTGTTTTTCAACGAGTTCGGATAAATTCTAATAAATATTTTTTTTTTTGAAAATCGATAATATGTTCCCTGCATTATATTGTCTGCTAAATTATCAAGTTATTTATCGAAAATTTTCTTTTTCAAAAAAAATTGCTGCAAGACCCATATAGAGGAAGGTCAGATCGTTTGCCTGTGACCGCACTAGCAGATTCAGATTCGGAAGTTGATCTGTTTCTGTTTTTGCAAGAGACAAGAGACAACTGATACCATATCAGTCCGTCCCGTTCTCCCTTGTCTCTCCCATTTCCATTCCAAAGCACAGTCTACTCTCGAACCGAATAGCTTCTTCTCCCCCTCCTCCTCGTCGTTTTTGTCAACTGTAATACCTGCGTCTCCTTATCCCAAATGCTATTTCCCATCGAAACAAAAACTTCTTCTTCTTCTTCTCCTTCTTCTTCCCCTTCTCGTTTCGCTTTCTTGTCCCCCTTGCATCGACACGATGACGCCTTCTGCCCCCACCCGATCACATCTTGATTCTTCCTTTTTCTTCTCTCTGCCTCATTTATCTCCTCCTCCCTCTTCTTCTTCTTCCTCTTCCTTCTTCCCAATCGACAATATTTGTTTTTGTTCATCTTCTCTCTCTCTTCTCCCGTTTCGCCCCCTCCCCTCCCTCCCTCCTTACTGTTTACCCCCCTCCGCGCCTGTCCGATCCGATCATTTCTCATCTCGGGTCGCTCATTTCAGAAATGTTCGCCTTCTTGTTGGGTACACTCGTCGTCTCGTTGGTGCTTGTCGAGAATGGTTCGACGGCAAAGTGCAGTGTTAAGAGCGGAGATATGAGTGCCCGGTGGCAGGTGAGTCATTCGGTTTGGGAGTTAGTTAGAGAAGTGGGCTCGGAGAAATGGTTCTCAACCTTCTAAAGTGTCTTTTGAACCGCTCTCGTGATTCATTGGAAAGTCGATTTGCAAAACTCTCTTCCGACTTGCGGAAGTTATGACTTCTTTAACACCTGTTCAAGACCAAGATCGCCGGATTGAACAAAGTTCATTTCCAGACCGTGGACGGCGAACTGACCATCGAGGTCACCACGGACAACATTGGCAACAACGAGTGGTCGGCAGTCGGTTTCGGACCCGACATGAGCGATCTCAGCGTCGTCGTGTTCCAAGTGAAAGACTTCAAACCGAGCGTCGTCACCGGAGCCACCGCCGGATATGGTGCACCGACACTCGACGCTACCCCATCTGTCACCCTTCAGTCGCTGAACTATAATAGTTAGTATTTAGTATTATCAACTGATTCTAAAGTCAAAAATTGTGTTTGCAGGCAACACGCTCGTCGCCCGATTCGCCCGACCAATCGGTTCCCTGTCCACTTGCACCACGTGGAATGTGAGTTGAATATGATTGTTTTGTGTGAACCCTTCCCTCTTCTACCTCCATAATCCCCTCTTTTCCCACTCCCGCGTTTTCAGTTCGTCAACAAGGGATCCATCGACGACGGCGAGCTCGGATACCATAATGCCGCCCCGCATTCCGTCGAAATCTGCGCCGACAAGTGCAGCCGAAAGATCTTCAGCTAGATACCTACTTCTCTAACTTTCTTTTCTTTCCCATTTCTAATTTGCCTGCTCACATTCTTTCCAGTATTTTTTACAGTATTTTCGGGGGATTTTCAATTTTCAATTTCCGTTTCGTTTAATAAAAACTTTGACATGACATTCCAACTGATTCAGTTCTTCAACGCGCAGCCATTGAGCGGAGGTGCACTTTCGACACTTGGAAGCCCAGAAATTCAAGTTACGGTGAGTAAAAGTCAGATTTGGGTATTTTGACGTATATCTCCAGAAGGTAGCAAGTATTTTGACAGATATCTCAAAAACGGAAAGAGATATCAAAAACCTATTATCTAGAGAATTGTAGCCCTTGAAATTCTGCATAATTTTGTAGTTGACAATTTTTTGATATCTCTCACCGAAATCCAGATATCGATTGATTTCCGGCGCGCACTTAATAGGTGCATCATATCATGGTGCATCGACTAAACATTGGTAATCTTTGACGTGTAACTCAAAAACGGTGAGAGATAACAAAAATCTGTCAATTAAAAAAATGTTTATCATAAAACGGGCTACATTTTCTTAGTTGATAATGTTTTGATATCACTCACCGTTATTGAGATACAAGCCAAAATACATGATGCCTAGGTGCATATCTTCAGAGAAATCTTTGTGTGATGAAAAAATGAGGGAAAAATCATAAAATCTCCTTTTTTCAGAACGTTTGCGCCGCGGATTGCACCGGAATCTTCACCCAACGCGACGTCGCCATCGATCCCGTTCCCCAGGCAGCCATTTACAATAATCGAATCTCAAACCGTTTCGACACGCTTTTCGACGCGACCAACAGCAATAATAACAACAATCTGAATCGCAAGCGAAGATTTTCATTGGTATTCTGATCTCTTTGTTTTGTTTTGTTTTCTATTCTTTATTCTCCTTGCCAATCACATTTCGATTATCAATCACAATAAAACTGCTGTTTTTGAGGCTCTCGTCGTTGATTTCGACGCATTTCACGTCTGATCCGGGCACTTCGTACTTGGCATTCATCACCGCTTTTTCGACAATGCTTCTGGAATCGTTATCGTATGAATCCAGACTTTTAGACATCATTCCCAACTCACTTCAACGCCCTGGCTCCCGTCTTCCTCTTCACCGCCATCGCCGCAATCTCCTCAATTGCCTTCGGCGAGAATCTCAACTCGACATTCTCATTCTCGAAAAACTTCTTCGTCTGAGCAATCAGATTGCCTTTTGGCTCTGTGAGCACCGACATCAGATGAGTCTTGTCGAGGCAATGAAACGGCACGACGACTGGGAACCGGCCGACGAGTTCCGGTATCATTCCAAACGAAATCAGGTCCCCTTGGTCGCAAAGTCGGATCATCTCATCGCGCGCTTTCGACACAACCTCTTCATCCGAATCCATCAGACGTTCAGAGGTGCGCACGTCGGAATGATGAGGAGATGTCGAGGCGGAAGCGAATCCGAGGGTTCGCTTGTCCATTCGACGGGCGATGATGTGTTCAATGTTCGAGAAGGCGCCCGAGGCGACAAACAGAATGTTAGTAGTGTCAATGGTGACTTTCGAGTTGGGGGCGAGCGGGTCTCGCACTTTGACGAGAGAGCCTTCGACGAGTTTCAGAAGCGCCTGCTGGACACCTTTTCCGCTAACATCTGCAATAAAAGAAGTTGTGGGAAGAAGGGAAACCGAGACTGGGGCCGGGTTTTTGACGAGTTAATTGGCAAAATCCTAGAGCGCTTTTTCAATTTCATAAAGGAAAAAGTGTAGGACCCGGTCAGCTGACTGTCCAATAATGATTCCGAAGCTCAAACGGTTCCCTGGATGCACCATGTTTCACCCCTATCTCACCTCGATTCCCGGCAGTATGCAGCGGATCCGACGACGTGTAAATCTTGTCAAACTCGTCCAAAAACACAATCCCCCTCTGGCACCGTTCAATATCCCCTCTCGCCTCAGCCAACAACTTCTGAATCACAGTGTCCACATCGTCGCCGACGTACCCCGCCTGCGTCAGTGTCGTGCAGTCGCAAATCACAATGGGCACATCCAAAACGTCGGCGAGCTTCTGTGTCATGAACGTTTTTCCGGTTCCTGATGCGCCTAGAAGGATCATGTTCGACTTCTCGAGCAGAATCTCCTCGCGTTTCTCAATGTCGTTTAGGATCTGTCGCTGGGACTTTTTAATGTATTCCGGGAGCAGCTCGTCTTCCAATTCGGGTTTTTGCTTCTTCAACTTCTTGATCTCCTTGGCAGCAGCGACCGCTTCGGCGAGCATCCACTTCTACCAAATAAATTTTAACACAAGATCACTATTGTTCAAAATGCAATTACAATTCGAAAAGCCCACCTCAGTAACCCTCAAATTGTTCTCGACCCTCTTATAATGCTGATAAACCGCCACCGCCAGAAACTTCTTCGCGTCCTCTTGCCCGACAACATACTTGTCCAAGTGCTGCACAATCTCCTTCGGGTACAGTACCTGCGTCTTTCCATCCCGTCCCTCACCCCTTCCCACAGGTGCCAATCCACTCGGCGGCTGATGAGTTAGTGCATTCTGAATGAGTGTTTTCCCCGAAATGAAGCCTTCTCCAATGATGAAAGGCAGCGTGTTCTTCTTGGAGATCTTCTTCGAGTGAGTCGCCCGTCGATCCGATTTTCCTCTGAAACCGGCCATACTTTGTACTGTACTGTCTTCTTCCCGTTCGAAGCTACCGATTGATCTTTTGATCTCTTGCAGTGGCCGCGAAGCATCTGGTCGCTTGGGTTTGGGGGATGGAAACGATGAAGTGAGTGTAAGAAGTCGAGGCAATTCGATGCATTTCGAGTCGAGTAGAAACGGAAATGAATGGCGAGGAAGGGTGGGAACATGGGTGAGGGATTGATTTTTGACGTGTTCTTATTTGTTCATTTTTGCAAATTAAAAAATGCCTGATGCTGCGGCTTCGCCGCATTCCGGCTGGGGAGAACAGTACAAAATGAACCGAATAGGCAGACGCGCAACCTATGGCAAAGAGGGGTCACAATGAATGCGGCGAAGCCGCAGCATCAGGCTGGTGTTTGATAAACCAGAATGATCCTGCGGCTTCGCCGCATTCAGTCCGGGAGGAACAGTAGAAAATGAACCGAATGGGCTGGGCCGCGACGCGAGCCGCCACGTATCGTGACGCATTTCTCTGTCTGTCTGCGTCTCTCATTTCCCATGCTCCCGTGTCGATTTACGGGATGCCCCCCGTTTACTTCGTAACCCCGACGTTTCGCAACCAAAGCATTTCCCAACCGTCGTCCCGTCTCACACGGTCTTCCACCCCAAAGTTATGGTTGCCAAATGTCGCAGCCTCATTCTCCGTAAATCCACACAATGTTATTTTTCAAAATTTATTTATTTATCCATTCCAATAAAAAATACACACTTCTTCATAAAAAAAGTTTCTAGAATTGAGTTTAGCTCTTTTTGGCGAGTTTCCTTCCCCTCCCTCCTCACTCCTTCTTGTCCTCCTCCTTATCAGTCTTCTCTCCCTCCTTCTTATCGTCATCCTCCTTCTTCTCCTCCTTCTTCTCCTCCTTCTTCTCCTCCTTCTTATCCTTCCCATCCTTCTTCGACTTGTCCTTCTTGCCCGATTTCGACGATTTCTTCGATTTCTTCGACTTTTTCGACTTCTTCTCTTCCTCCTTCTTCTCCTCCTTCTTGTCTCCATCCTTCTTGTCCCCATCCTTCATCTCGCTCTTCTTCTCATCATCCTTCTTCTCCCCATCATCCTTCTTATCATCCTCCTTCTTATCATCCTTCTTGTCTCCTCCATCCTTCTTCTCTCCCTCCTTCTTATCCCCATCCTTCTTCTCCTCGTCCTTCTTCTCATCCTCCTTCTTCTCTCCATCCTTCTTGTCTCCTTCCTCCTTCTTCTCATCCTTCTTCTCTTCCTCCTTCTTCTCTCCCTCCTTCTTTTCCTCTTCCTTCTTATCTCCTTCAGCGGCCGCCGGAGCACCAGCACCAGCCGCGGCATCCGGAGCAGGAGCAGTTGGAGGAGGAACCGGTGGTGCCGGTGGAGCAGACTTTGGTGGTGCCATCTTAGAAGCTCCTCCTTTAGGTGTCCTACAATTTCAGATTGATTTTTCAGGAGTTTTCCCAGCTAGTCAACTCACGGCGCCTTCTTCTTGCCTCCACACCCGATAAACACCACGAGCGGTGCGATGAGGAGTGCTCCGAGATGCAGGTAGTCGAATAGGCTCATCGTCTTTTCGTTGTTCCGTCGACGGTTATTCTTTGGACGCAATAGCTCTTTTGAGAGAGCCGATGGAACTTTAAGAGACTGTGGAAAGAGTTTCCAAAAGTTCGAACTGAAGTTGGCGGCGGGAGTTGGGCGGTTTTGTGGTTTGTTATCATGTTCCAGATCTAGCAAGTGTTAGTGGGCCGGGTATTTCACGTTTTTTACGTTTTTCACGTCATGAAGGTCGGCCAGGTTATGCCGGTTTACGGAGCAATTTTTGCGTTGTGTTTTGTGTCGATTTACCAAGTTCCTCTTTGAGTTGCGTGGGCTCGAAAGGTGTGGGCTAATTTAGCTGCGTATCTCGGTATTGGTGATAGATATCAAAAAACTGTCAACTACAAAATTACGCAAAATTTTAAGGGATACAAGTTTCTAGTTGACAGATTTTTGATAAATCTTGCCGTTGCGGAGATATTTATCAAAGCACATGGTACCCTATGGTGGTAGCTAAAAGATATCGATTTACGGATTACTTTGAGCAATTTTGACTCAAAATTTAAACAGTTTTGATATTCCACCGCTCCGTAAATCTACACGCCTCTCGACCAAGTCAATTCGCTGTCCAAACTGACTGACTCATGCCTCAACTTGACTCCCAATATTCCCCGAAAAACACCCGAAGGTCGACTTGTAAATGGTGTTGTTGCCAACCTTTGCCGTCCATTTCATTTCATTTGCCAATCAATTTCCAATCATGGTACCCTCTTGTCACACATGTTTTTTGCCGGTCCTCCCTCTCCCCCTCCCTCCATCCTTCCGCCGCCGCCGCCGAAGACCATCTCGAAGAAAATCATTTCTTCGTCGACAATTTCCCTTTTAAACAAAAACCAACCCCCTCTCGTGCCCCCGTTTCTGACGTCGTTGGGGTTTCAATGAAAAACTATCGGGGTTGCCGAGAGGGATAGAGTGTTACGTCTGCTGGAGACGCAGACGACGGTTGGAGGACATTGGGGTGAATGAACGGAAGCGGGGGGAGGGGGAGGGGGAGAAGGCTTGCAGGAAGTTGACAAACTGTCGCTGGCTGTCAGTCGACTGATAACCAATCAAAGACGAATCTTCGAGACCTAGGAAAGACCTGCTTTCAGTCAGTGGGGGGGGGAGGAGGCGTCCGGACCCCCCCCCCCCCCCCCCCACTCTGGTGTTTTCTGTTTCTGTTTTTTTCTGTTTTTTCTGTTTTTTCCCCTATGAACGAACAATGCATGACTTAGTCCAATCTTTCCGGTCCGTCCCGTCATACTACTTGATGTCACTCTTCCACAATTTTCCTTTTTCTCTTCCCTGCCTTTTGGTCAAATTGAGAATTCAGTTCTTGACCCCCTCCCCTTTGATTACCTATTCGCCGTATGCCGGCCTTGTTTGGCGGGTCGATGATCTTGCAAATATTGTTGGTCATTGTTTAGATGACTTCGGAAAACATGGAGTATTGTGTTTTGACCAGCCCAAGTCTTTATGTCTGAACTTAAGCCAAAACCCCAGATGGTGCAGGCGCTGAAGCCTGCACCTAAGCCCTAAGTCCAATCTTGGCCAGAAAAACGCCACAACCCAAGCTCAAACTGTCCATCCTCCTCCAAATCTTCCTTGTTGTTATCTGCCCTACTAGCTGCATTTCGAATCGCTTTTGGCGGGTTTTTGAAGAGGATCATATATGATTTTGCAGAATTTAGTGATCTGTGGCTTTGGAAAGCGTACAGTATTTTGTTTTGACCAGGTGAACTCCTCAAGCTCTGATCGTAGCTCTAATAGCCCAGTTTTGGTCTGAATCCACGCTTAGCCCAAGGTCTAGCCATCCCCATTGGAAAAATCTGACCTACTAGCTGCCTCTTGGCGGGTTTTAGAGGGGGATCGTTGATGAGCTTGCAGAATTTAGTGGTCTGTGGCTCGGAAAGCATACTGTATTTTGTTTTGATCAGTTGAAGTTGTTAAGCTCTGCTCGTAGCTTCAATTTTTGCCTGAATTTCTTGAAAAAATCAGACCTAGTAGCTGGAATTATCTTGCAAATATTGTTGGTCATTATGGTTTTCAGGTAGTGCTTTGACCAGCTCATGTGGTTATTCGTGAATCTTAGCTTACCTTCAATCCCCACATGGTGCAGACCCTGAAGAGCTTCTTGGCCTAAGCTCAAACTGTCCTTCCTCTTTCCAAACCTTCCTCCTCTCAAATTATCTGACCTACTAGCTAACTGCAAGTCGAATCGAATCGAATCCTCCCCCTCGACAAAAACAATGTCAAGATCAATCTTCAGCCTATTGCTATTGCTAGTCTGGTATCTGCAATGTAGTAAATATGTAGGCATCCATAAAAATCCAATCTTTATGATTCCAGTCCAGCTATCCCTACCCCTATCCCGACTTCCATCCATCCTTCCCCAGAGTACATTCTGATCCTTGTCTCTTTGCCTAAACACCAATCGAAAAAAGTCACATCCAATTGACCGTAGATTAGTCGTTCAAGTATACGAGACACGGCCGCGTGCCTAATTGAAGAAGTCTGTGTACTAATTGTAAAACTACAAACCTCATGTCTAGGTACCAACTTTGCCTTCTGTGTTCCACGTCATCAAAGTGTGACTTGACTTGCCATCGGTTTTCACACATTCCCTCGTCATCGATGGCGACGTTTTCTTCGTCATTGTCGGCTACTCTCGACACACACCGCCCATCTTTTCTTCTTCTTCTTTCCTTATGATGATTGCCATTCCCCCGCTTCCCAATAATCCCCCATTGTGTGTTCAACTTTCGACCGGTCCCGTTGTGTGTCACAGTCAGGCTGTTAATAGCTTTCTTTTCCACTTTTTTACACTGTTTTATAGTACTGAAAATGGAATGAAATGGAGTGAGAATGAGAATCTTGATTTTGATCTTTGGCACCTTCAACTGGCCTCGTACCATCTTCCGTTTTTCTTTTTTCAGCAGCCAGTCAGCAGCCACTGTATGTTCTTCGGGCGATGACCGTCAGTGAAAAGACACCTCCGGCTAAGGGTAAGTACGATAGAGATTCTAGAATCTTACCTGAATCCAATAAGAATTTCAGAAGCCGCGCAGCCGACCCGCCTGGTTCGCGGCATATCTTGGTTCTTCGAGCGCTGGTCGCACTTTGTCGCCGATTACGCCGTCGCGCTCATCGTCATCACCACTGTTCTCACTCTCATCGGCACTTTCAAGGTGGCCACGACGCCGTAAGTGATCAAAAGATAATGATAAGGAGGAATTGATAACCAACATGGTCTTGCAGAAACGACAATGATATCACTGGCTACACACCCTACGGAGCTCGCGCAAGAGATGAATTCGACGTGATGACGGACTTCTTCGCTCACAATGGAAACGGAATCGCAATGTTCGTGTTGATACTTCCGACCCGTCACGACAGTGTCTTGCACCCGGATGTACTTCGAGAGGCGTTGAGACTCGAGGAGATACTCTCTTCCAACTTCACAATGCTCTCAGCTGATGGAAAGAAGCAGAACTACCAGCAGTTCTGCACCAATTTCTGTCAGATAAACGAGCCGTTTGTTCAGTTTGCAAGAAGCTATCTGACCGAGTTTGACAACTCGAAAAACGGAACAGATTTATCGGAACGGATCTCGTTGAACTACCCGATCACCACACTTTACTCCCGGAAAGTAAGCATTCAACCCAACTTTTTCGGCGTGGAGATGATGAATGAGACGAAGAAGGAAAAGAGTATCACCAACATTCGATCCTCCAAAATGATCGCATTGCAATTGAGATCGGAAAGGAAAGAGGGGTGGAATACACAGATGATCAAGGACTTTGAAATGTCAATTACTAATTTTCTCGAAAAGTGAGTTCCTTATGGTACCCTAAAACAACTTAAACTACTTGACTTCTTCCAGAAAATTCGAATCGCCTGAAATCCGCGTTCTGACGCTTTCCACGTCCTACGTGGAAGCAGAAGTCGTCCGAGCCGGCATGTCCTTGCTGCCCTTCCTAGTCGTCGGATTTGTCATCATGTCTGTTGTCTCTTCTGTCACAACGTTCTTCTCGGCTCTCTACATGCAACAAGTTTCCATTCACAAGGTAAGGAAGTTGCGAAACGTCGGGGTTCAAAGCACAGTGGGAATAAAAAAAGAAAAAATTGCAATCGTCAGGGACAGGAATCGAACCCGTGAGGACTTGGGGGTAAGAGCCCCGTGCCTAGCCACCAGACTACCCCGACGCACGGAAACTGTAGCAGTGCGGAAAGCTTTTATAGTGGTTTTAAGCTGAGCAAGAAGCAAAATGGAAGTTTCTAGCCTTCAAAGATGCTATTATGCCCAGTTCAAAAACGCAAAAAGCATTTGCCGGGGGAGGGAATCGAACCCTCAAAGGATATAGGAAGCATGCAATTTCAAAAGTTTCGAAATTTTACTGAATAATAACAGAACAGTCTTCATTTCTGTACAATTACAGACAATTTTTCCGTAAAAAAGTAATTGGAATCTCTGTTCCAAACAACCAAAAACGACCGTATAAACACAGCCATTCAACGTGTTTCTTCCTTTTTTGTTTTTATCAACTTGTCTGTTGTTTTAATGCGTTTATTTAAATTTAAATATTAATTAATTAATATTATTAAAATACATACAATACAATCGAGGTCATCAAATATGCAGGAAGGAAGTGATGCAATGATGAATCAGGGAAAGGTCACGTTAAAAAGAAGGAAAAAAGGACTCGAAACTACGTGGTACAGAGATTTCGATTTGAAATTTCTGTACGGATCGAGTCGACAAGGGAAGAAAAGAGACAGTTCACGTGGAAATAAAGAGAAAAGGATCTGGAGAATACGTGGTACAGAAATTTCGATTTGAAATTTCTGTACGGATTGATTCAACAAAAGAAAGTTGGAGAAAGGTCACGCTAAAACAATCGAAAAGACAGGAAAAACTACGTGGTACAGAAAAATCAAATTGAATTTTCTGTACCGATGCTGTGGTGGAGAATAGGAAAGAAAGAAGAGGGAATGTGAGAATAGCGAAACGTATCACTTTTTGGGATCGGCGTCAGATAGAGTTGCGTCAGAGTTGTCGTCTAGATTGTGAGCTATTGGTTCCATGCGGACATTGCCTTCCGTCGAAAAG
>LR564433.1:2901-20186 GCA_900536345.3 Caenorhabditis sp. 39 LS-2015 | reverse complement strand
GATCTGAAAGTGGAAGTGTTCAATGCTGATAGAGCATAACATTTAAAGCGAAAAACTTACTTGAATAGTGTCAAAATTGGAAGTGTCCTCTTCATGAGCAACCATCGGAATATACTCGGCTCTGGACTTTCTTAAGTTCTCCCAATCGATTCCCTTGAACCATGGATGTTGTTTTATCTGTGCAGCACCTCCACGAGAACCTAATCGGGTGGAGACATCGCAGACCAGTTGCTGAAACAGAGACACTTTTGAAACAATCTCGAAATGGATATGTTACCTGAACCATCATCAGACACTCTTTCGAGAGATGTGTTCCGTAGGAAAGGTCCAAATACTGTCTCCAGTTGACGATTCGATACTGTGTCTCTGCTGGTTTATCGGCATGGAACGGCACTCTTCCGAACACCATTTCGTAGAGAATCACTCCGGTCGACCACCAATCGCAAGACTGCGTGTGTCCGGATCGAGTGATCACTTCTGGAGCCATGTAGTTGCCGGTTCCGACCACAGAGTGAGCGTATTTCCGGCGAGTTTGTTGACGAACATTCAGCACTTTGACGCTTTTATCAATTGCGGCGACTTCAGGAGGGAGGGAGAACGAGTCGACACGTTGATGTTCGTTCTCGGGGCCGTAGAATCTTCGGTCATGAGTCCACCGGAGGCCGGTGCACAATCCAAAGTCTGTCAGTTTGATATGGCCGTGTTGGTCGATCAGAATGTTGTCCGGCTTGATGTCTCGATGGATGAAGCCAACGGAATGGACGTATTCAATGGCACAGGTCAACTCGGCAATGTAGAATCTGAAATTCACTGGATTCTAGATGTTTCCAAAATAGAGATGGTTACCTTGCAAGAGATTCTTCAAATATTCCTTTCTGAATCAGCAACGTCATCATGTCTCCACCCGGAACATATTCCATGATGAAGTAGAGACACGATTCATCTTGAAACGAGAAGAACAATCGGACGATCCACGGAGAGTCCGCCTCCGCTAGAATGTCCCTTTCCGCCTTGACATGGGCCGCCTGTTGCTTCATAATCACATCGGCCTTCTCGAGACTTTTCATAGCATACACCTTTCCAGTATCCTTCTTTCGAACCAGCGAAACCTTTCCAAAGGCTCCGAGTCCGATATGCGAGATGATGTTGAAGTGGTTCTTGCTCATCTTCTGTCTCCTCAACCGCGTGTACCTCGACTCTTTCTGCTGCAGAATGCCCAACATCTTCTCTCGCATTCCATCTGGCAACTGTGCCGCATTCATCTCCTTCTCCAACTGCCTCATCCGTTTTTCCCGTTCTCGATACTGCTGCAGAAGGCGTTCGACGTGTTGTTCCATGTAAAACCGAAGCATGTTCGGTTTGCAAGGCTGCACTCGACGCGTATTCTTCAGATACGGATCCAGAAGAGCTCGGTCGATCGGAGAGCTGACTCTTCTTGGTGGGGGCTCACTTGGCTGGTTGTATTGCGGAGGAGGGGCTTGTTGTCTCGATTTGAATGTGATGTCGAGGTTGGAAGGTTTGAAGAGAATCGGTCGGAAGTCTTCGTGATTGGCATCGGAAGTCGAGGGAATCAGTCGAGGATCCTGGCGCAGCTCATCAGTGTAGTTCAAGAAGATCTTCGACCGATCCACATCTGTGGTATATCTGGGGCCGATGATGAAGGATTTGGTGGGCAGAGGACTGTTGCCAACATTCACTTTTGTCTGAAAGAGTTTCTCATAAAGTTTTGAAGAGGTTCGTGAAACCTACAGTATGCGGAGATGCCACATTGATGCTGACCACACTGCCAGCCGTTTTTTTGTCCATCGACGTATGGTACAGCCTCTGGATGTTGTCCGCTTTTCGTTCCTCGTTCCTAAAAGATAATACGATAAAAATGTCTTTTTCCATAAAAATAAAGTGCTCACATGGTCTCAATAGAAATGGTCGATTTCCCGGGCGGCGGTGGAGCCATATTCTTATTGTGATGCATCTGGGGAAGATTGGGTTGAAGTTTTGGAACCGGCTGAGTTTTGATGTGCAAATGGGTACGGTAGTTGTCGAATGCGACAGGAGTCATTCGGGTGTTCATCGGAGCAGCAGGAGCATCGTAGGCCGGTGGAGGAGGACGCGACTGGAAAATAGAAGTGGGTGGTTTCTCTTTTTCGGCTTTTTGCTCTAGAATTTCTTGTAGTCAAGGCACTGTACTAGACCAATAGAGCGTGATTGCTTTTGTCAAAATTTCCATGTTCATTCTCCAAAAAAGATTCGAAAAACTCACATATCCGGGTGAATACTGCGGCGCGTTGTTGTTCATGTGATACGCCGGAGTCGGTGTCGGCATCTCGTACCGATATCCGGATGGATGGATCCGAATCGATTCCTCCGTATTTCCGTTCCGGATCATCTCTTTTCCTGTCCGATACACTGTCTCTCCGCCCGTATCCATCATCAAATGTCGCTGCGGCATCGGAGCAATTCGCATCTTTGGGCCGCCTTCCACCTGAAAAAAAGACATGGGAATGCTAAATATCATCGGTTCTTTCATTTTTTTGTTGTATTTTTCTCAATGAAAACATATCGAAAAAAATGGAGAAAAGTGACTCACTCGGAAGGAATTCGAGTGCAGAACAACCGTCGAATTCGTCGTTGTCACCGAAGAAGTGGAATTTCCAGACGCCGACACCTCGACGCTGTTATCATTGATTGTGTCCGAATGGCTGACGGTACTCGAGGATGAAGGCGTCAGAGCCTGCGATCCCAATGCCACATGATTCGACAACGGAGCTGCGGATTCATGCTCGTACGCCTTCAGGGAAGCTCGAATCTCGTCGAGTTTCGCTCGATGCCGCCCGACTCGAATGTCCTGAAACTGAAACATCTTGGTTGGAGAATGAAATGAAATCAGTCTTTTCTTCGGTCTTATCAGTTTCTAAAAACCCAAATTTAGTAGCCGTGATTCACCTTCAAAGTGTTGAAATATCAATCGAAGAGATTCGAACAAAGCGAAGAGAAGAGACGCTCATTCACTTTTCTCTCCTTATCAGCAATTGATTCACATTTTTTCGAAAACTTTCGCTTTTTTCTCAACATTCTTTTGATAAAGCGACCCAACCGACCGGACGACGGCTCCGAATTGTCTCGTCTCGCGTCTCGCAACGATTGCTGGCTTTGCAGATTTTCAGTTTATCAATGTGGAAAGTTTTGCAATCTAACGCGCTCTACCGAACAGTTTGATCAAGAAGTTTGACTTCAAAATGTTCCCATCGGGTTTCAAAGTTTTGTTAAAATTTTTCCGGCGATTTATTTTTCCAGTTTTTCAGTTTTCAGTTATGTTTTTCTTCAAAATCTGCAGTTCAAAAACGTTTTTTATGTGTCCGGGTCGCATTCCATTCTGCTCCACTCTCATCAATCTTCTTCCAATCAATAATCACTCGATCTTTCTCTTTCTCTCTCGCTCTCTGTGTGTCTCTCTCTCTCGCACATTCCACCTACCGAACTGTGATGCACATCTGCATTATTCACCGGTGTCGACGGGGCAACGGGAGCGGGAGCAATGCCACGTGGCTTCTGATCAGTACCAGACGTGGAAGCGACAACAGGTCGCATTCCAGGGGAGAGGAATATAAATACAATGCGAAGAAGACGAACACTGACAAACAGCCGACGAGACACAGAAACGAGGAAGGAAAGGAAGGGAAGATGAGAGGCGGCGATACAACGTGTGTCAGTGAGTGTCTGTGAGCGTCGGGTGAGTGTCCCCCTTCATCGGAAAGAAAGAAAAGGAGGTGGAGAGAAAGAGAAGAAACAAGAGAGTTTTCTCTCCTGCATTCCGATTTCTGCGTCTCCCACTGCGCCACACTCTCTCTGCCTCGTCTGCAGTTTCCAACGCATTTCGCCGTGTCTGCGTCTCGATTCTCTCTGGCTCCCGGGTCTCTCCGTTGGTTTTCCACCCCTCGCACCCCTATCATCATTGCCCATCATCATCCAAAAGACATCCCTTTCCGACATGTCATCCAGCAGAAAACCTCTGATACGGTAAGCTTTTTGAAATTTTTATCTTTATGGAATTGGAAAATCGAGAAACAATTTAGCGCATTTCTTGGCATATTTCCATTTTTTATAATTTTTGCTTGGTTTTTTTCTGAAAAAGAGCAATATAAATTGGAGGTTCTGAAATTTCGGACAATTTTCGAACTGTATCAGTTAATAACGCAAAAAATCTGAAACTTGGTGAATTTTTGCGGGAAACGTGGATATTTTGGTCACGCGGCAAATTTTCAAATTTCTATCCAGTTTCATCGATTTTTGAGTATTTTCACTTACTTTCTTCCTAAAAAATTTTGCGTTCTCGGCAAGTTTTTGTGTCGAAAAACATCAGTTAAAAATTATGCTTTTCCACATAAAACAATTAATTAAACTTAAGTTTTCTCTTTGATCAGATACTGTATCTTCTGAAATTTTCCCGATTCAAAACCTCAAAAAGCTATTTAAAGTTCGCAAGAATTTCAACAAAAAAGCCTCAAAAAACCAAAACATTTTATCACCCTCTCTGCTTTTTTATCTTTATGACCCGTTCTGTTCCCATTGCACTTTGGTTCGAAAGAACCAATCTTTTATTGTTTTTCGGAACACGAAACCTTTGTGCGTTTTCTCGTAAAAATGTGGAATTCCTTGTTTTTGATACGAAAACGTGGACCATTTTGGAGACAGACTCGTCGCGATTTCCAGTGAGTTTCTCGAGGATCTCCTCCGGATTTCGAATCGATTCCATTCCGTTCGGGGTCCGTTTCGATATGATCGCTCTCTTCATAAACTTCCGCTAATCCATTTCAAATCTCCGCCCGTCTCCCATTTTGTACATTGCCTGCTGGCTGCTGGCTGCTGCTGTTCGCTGCAACATCCGACAGTTTCCCTGCGCGCGCGCTCTTTCTCTTTTTGCCACGTTCTCCGTGTATGCAGTTGGAAACCGCAAAAGCTACGTGGTTTCGGCCGGCGATTTTCGAATGCGATATGACGCGCAAAGAACATTTAATTTTCAAAAAACTTTGAAAAATTGTCATGTATTTTAGCAGCAACTCTCACTCGGACCGCCCGACAACAATGAGGAATTGGCCACTTTTCGTGTTTCTCATGTGCCTCGTGAGTTCTTTTTTCTTCAATTTTGTCTCGAAGTTCAAATTATTTTATTCCAGGTGCTCTTCTTCTACATATTCTACGTGTACCAAGCACAGGGCGCCGCGCTAGCACAAGTGACCGAAGAAGCGAGACAACTCTCCCAGCAATTGAGCCTGACCAAAGGGAAACTTGTTGGAAGTCTGGCTGATTTGGAGACGAGTAGCAGCGATAAGAAGACGTTGGCCAGTCAGTTGGATGATATAACGAAGAAGAACGACGAGTGCATGGTCTCGCTGAGAAACACGAAACTGCGAGTGGACGGACTCGAGAAGGACACCAAGACGAACACCGACAACTACACGTAAGCATTCGGTATTGCCGTTTTAACGAAAATCTTGAAAATTTTCAGAAAAATGCAAGAAGAATTGTCGGCTTTGAAGTTAAAATCCGAGGAACTTCAGCGCAACAATACAGCCTTGACCTCGCTGGTTTCCACTCAAGAGCAGTTGATCACCCAACTCAATCAGACTATTGGGATGTAAGATTTTCAAAAACTCTGGTTTTTCCATGTTCTTTCTCATCAATTGAATTTCAGCATCAAATTCGAAAAAGAAGAGCTGAAAAACGCCATGTCTGCGAGAACTGAGAAACCAGTGGCAGTAACAGAGAAGATTGCGGAGAACGTTGAAGAGAAGAAAGAAGTGACAGTGACGACATCTCCAGCAACTTCCAAGGCTGAAGAAGTCGTTCAGGCGCAGGATAATCAAGAGAATCAGCCGACAACAACGGCTACTTCTACTCAAAGTCCCCTTGGAAATCTCGAGGAGAAGGAGCCCGAGAGCCAGCAAGAAGAGCCGGAGCCAGAAGAGAAGGAGACGTAACCAACGACTCTTCTAGAAGATCTTCGCTACATTTTCACATTCCCCTTTCTCGAGCTCTTTATTCACGAAAACAGAGAAAAATCGGTTGTTTTTGCTAACAGTTTATTGTAATTTCATCAGTTTCTGACACCATTTCAATTTTCAAATTAGTCTCTGCGGGTTCCCCATTGGATAATAGTTTTACTTGTTTCTCGCTTGTTTTCTGGGCTTTGTTCTTCGAATTGTACAACTTTTTCTCGGCCAAAACGAATTGTGCAATGAATTGTTTCATTTACACAGATTTACATTTTTACCAGTTTTCACTAAAAAATTGAAGAAAAAACACGAACATTTGGGAGAAAAATGTAAAAAAAGCGAAAAACTTCCATAGAAAAAAATTCGATTTCAAAGCGCCGCCGCAATAATTATCAACGGAGCGCATTTGCATCACCCGCTCTCCAAAGGAAAAGCGCACGAGATTCGAATTCATTTCCTGTTTCGTCGTCATGTCAACCAAAAATGTTGCTCCGAAAGCGGAAAAATCGATGATTCCGCCAATTGCGATGTCGCTTTTCCCGAAACGAAGCTTTTCCGAGGATTTCAATGAGTTTGCCAGTAAGTTTTCTCACTTTTTGGCAAAATATTGAGCCCCGCGTTATATTCAGAAAGTTTCTCCTGCCGTGTGATGGAAATCTTCCAGAAGAACCGCGAGATTACTCTGGAAACGTTCAAAAACGGTTAGATTTTATTTTTAATTTAATCGAAAAGTGGAAGTTTTTGAATTTTCCAGATTCTGAAGATTTCAAAAGAACACTCAACGTCGAGGTCATCAGCGACGGTGCAAGCAGATTTGTGACACTCACTCGACTTATGGTAAACATAAATAGGGTTTTAAATTTTTTTATTAAAAACCAAAATTCTCAGGGAATTCTGAAAAAATCACCAGAATCGATTCGAAAAGCTTTTCCGTACAAAACGGTTTTGTCGCTTGTCAAATTGACCAACTTCAACTGCACAATAGATGCAACTCTCATTGGTATCGATTTTCTGCAATTGGGCCAAATGATTGAATATGGAACTTTCAGAAAATCTGTTGGAAAAAGTGATTCACGCCGAGGAACTCTATCAACTTTTGCTGCCGCACGCCGAGAATAGCAAAGAGATTTCGTCGTTTGTGAGTTGAATATTGGAAATTTTACGCCAGGAAAACTAAGAAAGCTTACAATTTTTGTTGAATCGCTGTTGCTTGCCTAAAAATAGATGATGGTTATATTTTTGATCGCAAAGTTCCGCCAGAGCATGCTTTCCTTTGAGATTCCACTGAATCTTTTGCTTTCAGGCCCTTCAAAGCTTCATCGCCAGTTACTATGTCCCGAAAATGGTCGAAGAACCCGAGGTTTGTCGGGAATTGATTAAAAATTGCGATTTTCATAATCCTTTTGTTTCCAGAACGACATCTACTACGCAGCTTTCGCTACCGGCATAATTTTCTTCTTCCTCGACGCCAGACGGAAGGAATTCATTCAGATCCAGGATCTGCTCTCTTCGACTCTTTTGCAGCATCTGGAAGCGTGCATTGACGCGGAAAACAACTGCTATGTGTTGCCGCCGTTCGATTAGTCCGTTTTATTTTAGAATGTTTGAAGGGAAACGTGTGTTTTCAGTTTCTCTGTCTCGTCGTTCCGAGATGCCCTCCGAGAGTTCCGATCACTGGATATCGATCGAAACGGAGTTCTGTCGTTGGAGGAGATGTTCGTTTTCAGAAAGTGCGTTCTATTTCTGGATACTCTCCATGTTTCCTTTGTTCGTTTCAGTTGCTACTTCAACCAGCTTTTCATCAGCCGAGTATTCGAAATTTCGCATGTTTATGAGGGAGGATGCTTGGATTTCAAAGCATTCGTCGATTTGATGTGTGCCATCAAGTTCCGATGGGTAAGAGAATCTCCTTTATTCTTCTGGAGTGTTTTCAAAAACCAGAATAAAAATTTGCAGACAGCTGCCTCGGCGAAGTACCATTTCGAAGCGATGGATCTGAAAGGAGACGGCGTTCTGGATGCCGACGAAATCCGAACCATGGTATGAACTGAGACCGACAGACTGATGTCTCACTCTGAAAAAGTCTCGATTGCAGACTCACGTGATGCCCGAATTCACGGGAACCGAAGAGGCGAACACTGACACGTTGACCGCCGAACTGAAGGATATGCTGCATCTGAAGGGCAGCATCACGCTGGACGAATTCTTGAACCGCAAAATGCACACTACCTTCACTGGAGTCATAACTAACTACATGGACTATTCCAAGTATGAACGCCGAGACCAATGATTAACATCACCATTACTTTATCATTATCAAATTATTTGATGGCCTTTTGAGGAGCCGATAAACATTATTTGGATAAAAGTTGAATGGAGGTTTTGCGGGCAGATGATGAGATAGAATTTGATTAAACATTAAAAATTAGGGAAAAGCTAACAGAACAAGGGTTCAACGATGAGGATACGGGACAAAATAAAGAAATTGTAACGGAAGTATACAAAAACATGTTCATGTGGGGGATGGGAAAAAATGAACGAACAACAGACAACGGATCAAAAAGGAACAAATTTGTGATGGGGGAAACAACAAAAAGAAAAAATAACGAAGAAAATATTGACTAATCGTCAGAATCCGAGAACTTGATAGAGTTGATCGACTGGTTGATTGGACCGCCTCCGTAGCTTCCCTTCTTCTTCTTGGTCTTCTCGTGACGGAAATTCTTTCCAACTACCCTCGACAGACTCTCATTGGCACGCTGACCCCATTGATCGAACGACTGAAAATATAGACATTAAAAACTGGAATACGGGAAACAATCTGTTACCGAGTCATGTTGATTGTTGCGGAACTTCTCAGCAATGCTGTCCTTGGTCACCGCTACACGACGGAATGGAGATGACTTTCTTTTTCGGTTCTCATAAGCTGGCTTCTCGGTCGACGTAGCCAATGGCTTTGCTTTCAGAGCTGGTGTTCTTGAAGTGCTTTCCTCGGTCTCGGCAGACTCTTCAGACACAGCGCGTTCGATCTTCGTTTTCGGAGTGGCTTTCGATGGCTTAGGCAGATCTTCGTCGTCATCGGAAGAATCAGAAGACTCGGTTTTCTTAGCAGCAGCTTTTGGAGTTGGTTTAGCTGGAGTTTTCTTGGCTGGAGCCTCGTCAGAAGAGGAGTCGTCGGAAGAAGACTCAGCCTTCTTGGCGACTGGCTTAGCTGGAACCGTCTTGGCTGGAGTTGGCTTGGTAGCTGGCTTTTTCTCATCTTCAGAATCCGAATCGTCTGAGGACGAAGCGGCCTTCTTCGGGGCAGCCTTTGGAGTCACAACGGGCTTGACTGGTGCTTTCTTCGCTGGTGCTTCATCGTCAGAGGAGTCATCGGAGGAAGATTCAGCTTTCTTGGCGACTGGTTTCGGCGTTGCCTTAGCTGGAGTTGGCTTGGCAGCTGGCTTCTTCTCGTCATCAGAAGAGGAATCAGACGAGGTGGAGGCAGCCTTTTTCGGAGCAGCCTTTGGAGTCACAACTGGCTTAGCTGGCGCTTTCTTCGCTGGAGCTTCGTCTTCGGAAGAGTCATCAGATGAGGATTCAGCTTTTTTTGCAGCAGGTTTCGCTGGCGCAACTTTAGCTGTAGTTGGTTTGGCTACTGGCTTCTTCTCATCATCGGACGAGTCCGAACTGGACGAAGCGGCTTTCTTAGCGACTGGTTTCGCTGGCGTAGCCTTAGCAGGAGTTGGCTTGGCAGATGGCTTCTTTTCATCGTCGGACGAATCGGAATCCGAAGATTCAGCTTTCTTGGCGACTGGCTTTGCAGGAACCACCTTGGCTGGAGTTGTTTTGGCAGCAGGCTTCTTCTCATCGTCGGACGAATCCGAAGAAGTTGATTCAGTCTTCTTCGCAACTGGTTTTGGAGCAACCTTCGCAGGAGTTGGTTTGGCAGCTGGCTTCTTCTCATCGTCGGACGAATCAGAATCCGAAGATTCAGCCTTCTTGGCGACTGGCTTTACTGGAACGGCCTTCGCTGGAGTTGGCTTGGCAGCTGGCTTCTTCTCATCGTCGGACGAATCGGAATCCGAAGATTCAGCCTTCTTGGCGACTGGCTTCGCTGGAACCACCTTCATTGGAGTTGGCTTGGCAGCTGGCTTTTTCTCATCATCAGACGAATCCGAAGACGTTTCGGCCTTCTTCGCAACTGGTTTTGGAGTAGACTTCGCTGGTGTTGGTTTGGCAGCTGGTTTCTCATCCTCAGAATCCGAATCCGATGACGACGCTGGCTTCTTAGCAGCTGGTTTCGCAGCAACTGGAGCAGCCTGAAAAACTTTATTCATGAAATTTAAGCGGAACTCAAAATACCTTTGCAACAGCTGGCTTCTTGTTCTTTCCGGTGTCGCTATCACTATCACTATCCGAGTCACTAGTATCCGCCTTCTTAGCAGCAGCCTTCACTGGAGTTGCAACTTTAACAGCAGCGGCTTTTGGCGCAGGCTTCTTCTCGTCATCAGAAGAGGAGTCAGACGAGGTGGAGGCAGCCTTTTTCGGAGCAGCCTTTGGGGTCACAACTGGCTTAGCTGGCGCTTTCTTCGCTGGAGCTTCGTCTTCGGAAGAGTCATCAGATGAGGATTCAGCTTTCTTTGCAGCAGGCTTCGCTGGCGTAGCCTTAGCAGGAGTTGGCTTGGCAGATGGCTTCTTTTCATCGTCGGACGAATCGGAATCCGAAGATTCAGCTTTCTTGGCGACTGGCTTTGCAGGAACCACCTTGGCTGGAGTTGTTTTGGCAGCCGGCTTCTTCTCATCATCGGACGAATCCGAAGAAGTAGATTCAGTCTTCTTCGCAACTGGTTTTGGAGCAACCTTCACCGGAGTTGGCTTGGCAGCTGACTTCTTTTCGTCTTCAGATGAATCGGAGCTCGATGAAGCAGCTTTCTTTGGAGCAGCCTTGGCAGCGGCAACAGGAGTTTTCTTAGCTGGTGCGTCGTCCTCGCTGTCACTGTCGGAGCTTGAAGCAGCTTTCTTCTGAGCTGGAGTCTGCGCTGGTTTTGAAGCGGGAGTCAACTTCTTTGGAGGAGCATCGCTGTCCGAGTCACTGCTTGATTCCTTCCTTTGAGCAGGGGTGGCAGCTTTCTTGGTCACAACGTTTACTGGTTTCTGGACGCCATTTTTCTGCAACAAAGATATTGTTTCGAAACTCATTAAAAATGTCAACCTTAACGGCTCCATCATCGGACGAATCAGAGCTCGATGAATCCTTCGCTGCAACTTTTTTCGATGGTGGTTCATTTCCAGATGTCGAAGCGGTGCGTTTCCTCTTTTTAAAGGTGTTATCCGTGACAATATCCTTCAGCTTTGGTGCTTCATTCTCTTTAAGCTGAAAAATGCTAAAACTTAGAAATCAAACAAAAGAAATCGAACTTACGAAAGCGTCCAATTTTTTTCTCGCCGCATCATTGAACATTTTTGACACCAACTCGGGGTGTTTTTGCGAAACTTCACTATAGAGAATAGCATCTGCGAAAAGATCGGAACTCATCTCGTCCGCGGGGTACCCTGGAACACTGACTTGATTGGAGAAAAAATCATAGTTTTTCGAAAAAGGAATAATCAACGGAACAGTCAAAATATGGCAAAAACATAACTTCTATTCATAAATTAATGCGTAAGTTTATCGTAAAAATCGATAATTTGCAGAAAAACCAGTTTATGTTCATTTATTTTCACGAAAAGTGCCAAAAAAGGTGCAAAAAAGAGATAAGATTTACGAAAATTCAGTGAGTGCAACGAGCGTTGCGAGACCCACCGGCCGGCTGGAGACATGCGCCTTTAAACTCAATGCGCGGGAATTCAAATGCACAGAGCGACAGATAGAATTTTGTGTCTGTTCTTTGACATTTTAGCTATTTTTTCAGGGAAACAGAAAACAAGTTCTTTCAAAAATAGTTTATTATGTTTCAAAAAAAATAAATTTAAAATAAATGAAAGTTAAATAATTTGAAAAAAAAATGAGCTGCAAAACCAGAGAAAAAGTGGTGTCCAAGTAAGCATGACCCGTGGCAAAGTGGTTTGTTGGAATAGTTTTAATTAAATAAAATCTGAAAATAGTATTCTGCTGAATTGCAAAATATCACTGCAAAAGTACCTTGAGTCGAAGTTGATCGATGCCCGAAATCCGGGACAGTTTTGAAGCAGTAGCACTCGAGAAGACGCATCGCCGTCGGTTTCAACTGCTTTTTCATTTGAGGACTGCAACGAAATCGAGATTGAAGTGAGGACTGGAATGGAACGAGTTCGAAAAGACATTGCAGGGGAAAGTGCAATGGAGCAGAGTTGCAGAGCTCGGAACTACGAGGCTTACCTCCAGAAAATGTACATGTAGAAGAGAACGGCATGATGGAGATAGTAGATGAGGTAAGTGAGAAAGTGGATGAAGTGGAACATGACCGACGGATTCGTGGAAATGGCTTGCATTATACGCATTATGTAGCTGGGCACGTTCAGAAGGACGAATGTGCTGGAAAGGAATCAGAAGTTGAGGATGCAGAGGAAGAGGATACTGACCTGGTGACAATGATGAGTGTTCTGCTCAATTGCAAATCGGAACTTCTCAGTTTTCCGCAATTTCTGGACTGCGTCGAACTGGTTGGAAGTGTCGAATTGGTGTTGTCCGTGCTCAGAAGGTACTTTTTCACCGTTGTCTCCTCCTGAAAACAGCAGTTTCTCAGGACGAATTCAAGCTGTTTCGACTCACGAATTGGATGGTATCATTGTTGAGTTGCTGCTGTTGTTGTTGAGTTGTCGGTGCGCGGACGAACCGAACACGCAGCACTCCCGACGAGTAGATCTTCATGCATTGTCGATAGCGATACGTGGAGAACGAGTTGACGATTATGATGAGAACCGCCGGCAGAAGAGTGCACAAGGCAGTGTCCATGAGGGTGAACATGAAGTAGTGCTGGTTCACTTTGTAGCTGAAAAAGGGAGCCAGTTGAGAATTGGGAAAAATGGAAACGAAACGGTTATTGATTATTTACCCGAAAATGTTCAGATCTTGATTGAGACCGCAGAAGAGCATGTCAGTGTCATTGAGTCGATAGGTCTGAAGGCCAGTGAACAGAAACACCCAGCTGTAGAGGACCAGGGACAACAGAATGGTGCCGATTGTGGTGTTCCGAGCAAAAGACTTGGTGCAGACCCATTTACGAACTCCTGAATGCACAATTCATTATTAATTGTGTTCTCAGAGGAGGATGACTCACTTGGCCTATAGAGGACAATCATTCGATCGCAAGAGATCAGAGAAATCATCCAGACACAGATGAAATCGCTGAAATGGGCGAGAAAAGTGAAGAACTTGCAGCCGAATTCGGAGACTCCGTAGAGTGGCAATTGGAGGTAAGTGTCCGCCCAGGAGATGATTACGGTGAGCAGGAAGACGCACGAGGAGACCGACAGTGTGCACAGGTAGATGTTCGAAGTCAGTCTTTTCAGCCAGAAGTTTGTTCTGAATTGCAAGATTTAGTCGACGATTTGTCGACTTTAAAGAAACACAGCTGTTGGCTAGAGTGTACTTGAAGTCAAAGTTGAGTTTTCATACTTTGTAGGTTTCTTACAACGTTTTTCACACCTCTTGAACCAAAAAAAGCTACGCAGCAATCGTTCGTGCATGCACACAACTTTCGATATGTACCTGATCAAAATCAACGCCATCGAGTTTCCGAGAATGCCAATGATGCAGAAAATGGGCAACAAATGTCTCGAGTTCTGCCGGAACCATTTGAACGAGTCCGCGTCCCAGATGGCGCCGATGATCTCGTCGAAATACATGAATGACCCGGACTCGGATGGCAAATCATCTTCGGTGATGCTCAGGTTCATTCGCCTGAAATGGTCATATGAATTATGCAGGAATCCGGGGGAAAGTACGATTCAAAGATGACAAATTTGGACAAGTGGGAATTGGGGTCAGCAGACGGGCGGACTGGTGGAAGGGAGGGAGGGAGAGGCTCGACACTTGAGTTGGAAAATTGAAAATGTAGTGAAGTGGAAGTATTCTGGTGAAGTAAACGGGAAGAGGGAGGGGGTGTGAATACGAGGGAAACATGGAGTTCTCTTGGGGACCGACCGGGCGGCTCAAGGTCATGGTCATCAGTCGGCAGTGTACTTCTCGTGGACAAGTGACTCCCAATTGTTGCAATCTCGTCTTGCTTGCAAACGAGAACCACACAGAGCCTCTCCTAGTTCCGCCACGTCATCACCGTTTGACGACTTCAGAATTGGATCCTCCTCCTTCTCCTTCTCCGCCTCCTCCTCTTCCTCCTTCTTCCACTACCAAAATACGGGCGAATGACTCCACCTACTCTCACTTTGTCGTCAACTCATCCCATGGGAATCTAGTGAGCAGCGGGCATAAAAAAGAGAAAAGTATGCGGGGCGGCGAAAAAAGAAGGATAAGAGAGAGGACCGAAATAAACGGGGGAGACAGGAAATAGTGTGGGAAACGAAGAGACGCAGATAAAGATGGACGGATTGATGGGAGAAGTGAGGACAACTGGCCGGAGGAGAAGGCGCTTCTGGAGAAGAAGGAGAAGGAGGAGAAGGGGGAGAAGATGAGGGGCGAAGGGGCAGAGAAGTTGGTCGGGAAATGGAACCACTTGTTTCGAATGATGTTGCCAAATGGTTGAGAGCGGACGGATGGGTCAGCGGACGGGTTTCCCGAGGAATTCTGGAGCGGAAGGGACTCTGCTCCACTGGGAATCGGAAGGGGTCTTGAAGACTATCGACAAGACACTCAACGCGTCTTCCCTACCGTAGTCGAAATGATTCATCGGAAGAAGTTGAAGTTGGAGAACAAAAAGAACAAGAAACCAAGTTTTTCGTTTGTCTTGTCTCTCCATATCCTCGTGATTCGTGGCATCATCCATCATCCAGCAGCAGCAGAAGATCAACATCAAGTACTAGCAACAAGTTGTTCGGTTCGGTTCGATCAGTCACCTGTTGTCTCTTTCTCTTTTCACTGGGTTCTTTTTGAAAGTTAATCGGAAATGCGTGAATTCGGTCGGTTCGGCGAAGGAACGTGATTTTCATGGAACTGGTCGGTTGGGTTAGAAGACAGAAATGACGGAATTGCTTGACTCAAAAATGTGGAAAAAATTGAAGAAAGCGGGAAGAAAATACTCTAAATTTACAATTTCACCGCATTCCCATATCTACAGTATGTGCATACCATAGGTAAGATATTTTGACATATATCTCAGAAACGGTGAAAGATATCAAAAAATCATTAACTAAAAAAATGTAGCCATTAACATTTTGCGTATATTTGTAGTTGACAGCTTTCTTCTATCTCTTACCGTTCCAGAGATATTTGTCAAAATACATATGGCATGCCTTCATAGCCCTGAAAGTAAGTACTTTCCTAAGATTGAAAGTTCAAAAATGTATCGTATTTCAAGGAAAATCTCAAAAACCACTGCCTTTTCCTCCGATAATCAAATTCCAAATTTGAATAGAAATGTTCTCTTTTCTCAAAATGTCTGTCGGTCTTAACCGGAAGGCCACCGGAACCCTTGGTCTATTCAACAGAAACGCAGTCGTTTTTCCATGAATTTTGCTCATTTCCGGATGAGAAAAGGGACGGAGAACGACATCTTGAGGTCGGAAATAGCCGAATGTCTTCTGGCTGCTGCCAAAGACGCATCAAAGACATGGACACCTCCTCGACGAATGGAAGAAAAGAGGGAAGGAAGGAAGAGAAACTTGACACCGGGTGAGAAGAAGAAAAGAAGAACAAGTTGGGAGAGGGAGAGAGAGAGTTTAAAGATCCAAGTTGTGTTGGTATTGTGTTCATAGACAAGTAGGTGAAAGTCTGGGTCTCGCAACGATTAAGGACTGCGAGCAAGCACGGGAACTCGAATCGAATCTCGGTTGAAAAGAGGCAGGCCATGACTACCTCCAGCTGTCACTCATTCTTTTCTAAAATCCGAATCATAATAACAACAAAAAGTGGCAGAAAGCTTTCTCATCTTTCCACCTCCCCCTCTTCCTCCACTTCTTCTTCTTTTTCTCAAGTCATTTTCGTTTCCGAACCTAATAATTACACTTGAATTACACCCCTCGAAGAGTGTGAGCTCACCACCAAAAAGATTCTTGCTCCGACTCATTTTCTCATAATTAGAAGGAAGGAAAGTGGGAAATGGGAAGTGCTGAAAGGTCTTGTTGACCAGAAAACAGGAATTCAAGAAGGAAAAGGTGAAGTTGTATTGCCGATTCGAATGTCTCTTCAGACGTTTTTTTCTCGGGAAAACGGAAAGAATTCAGAAGACGTGAATGCTGAACGTACAAAGTTCGGCAGTCGAGAAGAAGAAGAAGAAGAAGAGAATGAGATGCACATATAGTTAAATCAACGAGCGATTGGATACACAAAAAGATTCAGATGAAGATGAGGAAGTGAATCGGGGGAAGAGCAATAACTGGAACGGCGAAAGGGAATGGACAGGAAGAAAACAAGAAGGGAGATTGAGAGAAAGGACACGGGAGAGAGAGGGATACGGTAAGACGGACGGAAGGTCGAAGGGGTGGGTTCTGCGTTGTGACGCTCTGGAGCTTATTTGGAATTTAGAATCCGTTTCCTGAAATCAAAAATTTTACTTTTGGAGCTTAAGTTCAGACTTGAGCATCGATAAATCTAAATTTAAATGCTGGAATTTCAAAATGTTCTGAATGGAAACCCGATGTTTCTCAACCATATTAGATAGAGTTGCGAAACGTCGCGGTTGCGAAACGGTCCGAACTCTCAATTTCCTCAAAAGAGAACCTTAAAAAGTGAGATTTACATCGAAATTCGGATCGTTTTCTATTGAATAAAACACTGGTTAATACATTGTGGCACCAAAATCACCCAAAGCTTCTCTTTTCCACGGACCAACTCCTTGTTATAGCCCCGACTCCCGCTCACAAGTGACTGCACTCTCCAACCCTTTGTTTTGGCAAACTAAGCAAACGTCCGATTTCCGGAGACCGGAAAAGACCAAAAAACAGTGAGAGCAGGCATGACGAGTCGCATAGGGGAAACGGACAGAACTCCAGAAGGGGCGGTGCGGAAAATGGAATGGACGGGCGGAACAGCCGAAACCTTTTAATTTAATGAGAAAGTCCAAGATGAAATGGGCAGAAAAGACGAAAGGAACGAAGAAAAAATGGGTTGAGAAGTGTTTTCGAGCGGGTCGGACAGCCCCCGAGAGTACGGAAATTGGCTGCGAGAGTGCCCTTTGAGCCGGGGAACTTGTCGGGAAAAGAAGAAGAAGAAGA
>LR564432.1:7767-18183 GCA_900536345.3 Caenorhabditis sp. 39 LS-2015 | reverse complement strand
AGTCTTGCATGCCGAATCGCCGACATCGGACTGCCTCTGACAACGTGTAAATGGAGCATGAGACGGGTGAAAGATCCACGGAGGTCATAGGGAAGACGCGAGTCCGACATGCATTGGAGTACCAGTTCTGCTGGAAGTTGCTGGGAAATGTTCATGAGACGACGCTCTGGAGGCGGGTCGATAGCCAGGTATTGTTGTTCTTGACACATTTGAGAGAGCAGGTCTAGTTGATGACTGAAATACAAAATATTTATATGAAAGAGATAAATAAAATACGAACCGATAGTACTCCAAGTGCTCTGCATCGTCATGATTCGACTTGGCTCCCTCTGCAATCTCCACCAGTTTCCTGAAACTTGGCGCCCATCCAATCTCCACTTCGCCTTCATTGATCTTGGTATCCATGAAGATGTCGCGGTGCTTGGAACTCAGGACAGATGTGCAGATGAGCTCCTGGATCTTCTTGTTGGCTTCTCCACGACACACGCAGAGGTCGGCGAGGTAGTCGAGGAATCTGGAAAATTTAGAAAAAATAGGTTTTTAAAGGAAGACCGTGACAAGTAACAATATAGAACTTCACAACGTTTTCAACAAACCTCGCAGATGATAAATTGGAAAATCTGAAAAGGAATGAAATGGGAAAAGACGAAAAGAAGCATCTGTTCCCCTGTGCCATCTGCTCCCTCGGGGACGATTTCAAGGTTACCGCGCGCGCAAATAGTACAATTTGAGGAGAACCAAGAATGGATTCAACGACTCACTTTCCCTGTCGATTGTTCCTAACCAGCTCGACGAATCTCTCGACGTGCGGCGTCTTCACGTATTTCTCCAGCAGTTTCGGATTATTGTGCAGCACAGCTGTCATTGTGTCCTCGGCCATCAGGTCGAAACCGATTTGCTCCTAAACCATTCAAACCATTAGCATCCCCCGATTCCAGTGACACTTACCTGAATCTGTCCGAACTTCTCCGCCAGAAACTCCTGATTCTTTCTGTAGCTGACTTGAGAATACTTGAGAAGACAGTAGCACAACTGGAACATTGTCTTGAACACTTCATTCCGGCTGTCGCTGAGTTCCGACGGGGAACTGAGAAGCGGTCCGAGTTCCGTGGTGCCTTGTCGAGGAAGGAATGGCGCTTTGAGCAGGAGGAATACTTGATCGAGCACTTCTTGCTCTCGGAGCAACTTCTGTCTGTCTCGAGATGGAGAAAAGTCGGTGATTTTCAGAGGATCAGTGAGATGATCTGATGTGTTCGTGACAAAGAGAATACACTCAATGAGCAACTGAGTCGTTACGTTCAACGCCTCCTTGGTAATCACTTGTCCCGTCTTGATGAGTTTTATAAAACTCCGAAGAGCTCTGCACGCATCATTAGCAAAGTCGAGGTCACGAACTTCATCTGGAGACACCGGAAGCAGAGCGAACGTCTCTTTGTCGACTCGATTCGTCTCGCAGATCACTTTCACCCATCCTTTCTCGTTTTTACTGCTGAAGTGGAGATTCTGCTTCTCTGTGGCATTTGTCGCATGCACCCAAGTGTCCGTGCTCTGGTGAAGAAGACGGACGTAGGATCGACGAGGAACGTCTTTGTTGGACTGGAAAAGGGAAAGTAGAAGAGAAGAGGATCGGGAGTGAGACTACCTTCATGAATGTAGATGGATCGAGTTGGAACAGAAGATTTGCATCCGATTCTGGGAAGTCTGACTTTGTGGGCGACAGGAAGTAGACACTAGGGCTGGGAGTTCCTTCTGCTTGATCACCGGCGGTTCCATTCGGACTTTCTGCATACATACTTGCCATATTGGCTCTGCAATGAAACATTCAGAAGACTGACAATGGAATAGAAAAATGTTATCAGAAAAAAGCCTAAAACCGAGAAAAGTTAGTTTGCAAGTTAAAATGTTTTGCAGGACATGATGATGATTATTTAGTTCCATGCAACACACGCTTACCGCTCCAGCAACGGCCGGGATTTCTGAGAAATCGCGCTGAGCAAAGGCGCTGAAAAGGACGAGGATCAGAAGAGGGAAAACGACTAACTTGGAGTAAATCAAACTCGCACGTCTTCCATTCACTCCCGGTTTCACTTGTATTATCGATGAGGCTTCGACGGTGAGATACATGTCGGTGGCGAGGTGTTTGAAACGGTATGTCTTGTTCCATTTGGCAGTTCCTCCGCGGTACGCATTGGTTTGTACTACCTGGAAATTGGGATTTTAGCTGCTCTCGTAAATCGACACTAACCTGAACCTCCCAAAGTGCTCTCGAACTTGTTGCATCTGCTGCCGACGGTCGATTCGTCATTCTCAGAAAGACGACGTCCTTCGGAGGATTCTGCTTGGGAATTGTGTCTAGTGTTAGGAAAGTTTGTTGATCTGCGTGGAACAGCCGGACTACGTCTCCCTGAAATTATTTTAATCAATTGTCTTTCAAAACTTTCCGAAATGAGGACTCACAGATTTCACACTATTCGGCTGATTCTCATCGAATAGCAAAAACATGAACACTTGCCATTCTGTCGGTTCATTCAAACAGTTCACCTCTGCCGCTGTCGAGTGATCCAGAAGATTGAAACTGGACAGATGGAGTTGCGATTTGACATGACCTGCTTGACTCGTCGAGACTGAGTTCGGGATCAAGGAGATCTTATTTCCGGCGGATACGTTGTCTCCGATAGCATAATGTTTGTAGGCGGGTTCAATGATAAACCAACTTCCCTCATTTCCAGCACGATCCAGGTACACCTGAAACGATGTTGTCCAGATTATAAAGGGAAATGGTGAGTTAGAAGTGGTTTCCTTTTCAAATTTCATTCCATTCAGTTATGCCTAACACTCTTACTTACGCGACGGTAATGCGACGAATAGATCTGATATGATCAAGTAAACAAGGGACGGTTCATAGGACAGAAGGATCAAAAGTTAGACGCAGACACCCAAAGACTCCCTTACCTTCATTGCATTCCGTTCGCGTTTCGCCGGCGAATTCCTCTGCACCGTGATGTATTTGTTGGACTTCACGTGCAGCAACTGCACCATCGACCCGTACTGCACAACGTTTCCCAACGTCTTCTGGAACTCCAGCTCGTTCTCCTCTCGTTCTTTGTCCGCAGCGACTCGCAATTTGTTCATTAAGTCGTCATCGAACATGGAATCTCCGGTTTGGAACCTCTTCTGCTCGGTCCACAAATGCTTCTGTGCCGCGTACCGGTTAACTGGGCACACTTTGAATAGGCAATCGCGAAACTTTTTCGGCGGACTCTCCGGTCGGCCGTCTTTTAATTCTACGATACATCTGTCGTCAACCAATCTGAAATGTAAAGAATGTTGGAGATCGTTTTTTGTAAATTAAAATATAAAAAACTTACCCTAAAGTGCTAAGAAACCCTCTCTGATCCTGATTTGTCGGCGATTCTGTATAAAGTGAGATGATGTCTCCAATGTGCAGATTTCCGTTGTTCCCATTGTCAATACTGCCAACGACAGTGAGCTTTCGACTCGGCAGAGCCATGCTGGAATCAAAAATGAAATGGAAATCAGAAAGGGAATGGGCAGAGAGTCGGGCGGTCTGTTCGCTGTTGCTGCTGGTGTTGCGGAACGAGCGCACGAAGAAAAACGCTGTTATTGTCGTAAATGTTTCATTTCTCTCTCTCTTCAATTTTTCTGCGCTTTCTTCTGTATTCTCTCGGACACGAAAAGCCTTTCAATGCTTCGTTTCTTTTTTTCTCACCCGATGTTCCGCTCGAGAACACGTCTCCTATAGTCATAGTCCATTATGAAGGTGTTGGAAGGGGCATAGGAAGAGAACTAAAAACATGGTGAAATTCAGAATTTAGAGACACGGGAAGATAAAATCTGAGAATGTGAAAAGAGGGAAAGAGGGGGCGAGGGAAACGGGTTCCAACACGAGAATGGCAGTGATGATGCAGATGACGAAGCCATTGGAAGAGAAGGAGGAGATGGAATATTGGAAATTGGAAATTGGAAAATATGAAAAAAAAAAAAGTCGAGGAGAAAACAAATGAAATGACAAATCAATGTGAGGAAAAGAGAAACAAGAAGAAGAAGAAAAAGAAAAGGAGGAGGAGGAGAAGAGGCACATATTGCAAAAAACGGCGATTGATTGTTATCACGGAAGGGGCGAAAAGGAAAAGAGCGGAATAGAAGTGATAATAATTGCAGCAGACACCAAGCGGACGGACGGTTCAGGTGGAGGAGCCACGTCACAAAGCTTCAGAAGAATGATAGTATAGTCGGGAGGAACGGAGAGAGAGAAAGTGAGAGAAGGGCTTCTCGGATAGACATAAACTACAAAAGGGAATTGTTGTGGGAACAGAAGGAACAAAAAGGAAGAGAGGGCATGTTGTTTCGTTTCGGGAGACAGAGAGGAAGAAGAAGCCCGGTGAATGGCATGTTCTGGTCACTTTCCAATGCGCTCTATCGAGAAAGTGGCTCAGCAGGGACAGTATTGAAACGATTCAGTGGGTTTTCCGCACAAACCAAATAAGAACATTTTTATCAGAAGAACTTCAGAATCTGGCCGGAATAACAAAACAGAGCTGCTTTATAGATGAATCAGGATCATGGATTCAGCATGGATAGACGATACTTTCAATATGGCAACTAGATTTGTTGGAAATAAATTTAGAAATTGAGAATCAAACTGTCTTCTATATGGAAAATTTCAGAACTACCATGACTCATCCATTGGACCTGATTCTTCGCAAAAATGAGAAAAATGATTCATTATGCAAGTTGCAAATGGGGAGTGAAAAAAGGAAATGGGGAAATGGGCGCTGAATTAGGGAAAATAATCCTTTAACAACTATCTTTGGAAATGGAACTCGAGAGGCGAAAAATGATTCAGAGTCAGTGTCAGAATGGCATTCGGTGTGCCAATGGCTTCTCAGCTCCCAGGAGTAAACAAGAGGAAAACAACGAGTTCTTGAATGATAAGACGGGGCGGAGGAGCAGGAGGAGATGGTTTTGAAATCTACTATCACATCTGTATGCAAACATTTACTTTCTCTATTTCTCTCCTCGTTTGTACACGTGCACGACACGAGAGAGAGAGCGAGGAGCGAAGGGCAGACTGTCTGCCCGGAGAAACTCGAGTTGCTTGCAAATTTGATCGCGAGGTATGTTTGTGATAGGATAGACATTGACACTGTATCGATTGATGTTCAGGAAACTCTCTTTGTCTTTCTTCCGGAGAGAATCAGTGTTCGAGAAGACCTTCTTCCTCTGTGACTTGTTTCTTTCAGAAGAGAGGAAGAGACGGAGACAGGAAGAGAAAGAGAAAGAGAGAGAAAAGTTTCAGTTTCGACAACGAGATGGCTGGACTCGACGATAAAATATTAATGGTATGTTTTGAGGTGAAAACGGGTCGAAAGGCAAAGGAAAGGTCGTTGTCAAAAGCTAATCAGTGACCAGCCGACAGGCGCAGGCAGCAAGTGATATCACTTGTCCGCCTACTCCTCCTCGACGGATTAGATCTGCCGCCCGTGCTGTCGGAGAGACTGTTTCGACGGGAGGACACCGATAATGAAGGAGAAGGAGGAGGACAGATTAGCTGGCAGCAGGGCGAACTGTTTTCTAAAAACGAAACTAAATTAGACGATGACGTAGGAGCAGAAAGGGGCAGAGCGTCATTCGAGGAGACGGGAGGAATCGACGATCGGAAGGAAGAAGAAGAAAAGTACGAATTGGTAGCGAGAAAGAGAGAGATCATGCGACATGTACTGCTAACTATTAGGGTCGAAAAGGAGAAAACTTGTACTTGGACTGACTAATGCGCATTTGACCTATTATCCTTGCAGATCATGTCTGACCGCGCTCCATTGAGACAACGGCTTTGCGGCGATGTTTCAATGGAGCTGACCTTTTCTGATTTTAGCAGAATTTGGAGAAAAGGGGCGGAGCTTGGCTCACTAAGGGGAACAGCAAATGGTAGATAAGTCTGATAAGACGTGGATTCACAGTGTATGTATCTCAAGAAAGTTAGAAACGCAGAGAGAAAGACGGGCATGTATTGTAAACTTTTTCATTGTTGAAACCAAAATTAAAGCGCTTTTGACCAAAAAAGAAAGCTTTCTGGTCCGTGCGGACTCTTTCTCTTCCGTTTCAAATGAATTTTTCAAACTCTCCCATTGACCAAGGCAACACTGGTTCCTGTCTGCCCAATTTCTGTTATTTTCGACAAACAAATCGTACCGAACAAAACATTTTTTTCTCTGCATTTCAGACCTGCCATCTGATCGTTTTTCATTCGTGTTAGTTCTCTAGATCATCAGCAAAACGACCTTGTACTTTTCATTTCCATACGTTTATCAACCGATTCCTCCCTTCACAGTCTCTGCTCACTATCAGATACTCTGGTAACCGGGTCATCCCTCTCAAGTATACCGTACAAACATATCCCTTAAGCTCACCTGGACTTTCTCATGATCTTCTCCTCGAACTCATCAAAGTCCAGCTCGAACCGAGTCCCGCTGCTGGTTGCTCCGCCTGAAAATGCCTTGTGTTCAGTGTGTCTTTGGGATGTGATTCCGTGACTTGCATCCACCATCGGATGATGATCGACTGCAGCAGCACGGTGCGGGGAAGCGAAAGGGGACTATTAAAGTTTAACGATCTGCGTCACACGCACACATACACATACTCGGCACATACACAGAGACCACCTCCAACACACACACACTTTTTCCGCCGTTCTCGCCTCGTTTTTTCCCGACGTGGATGGATGGACGATGCGCGGAGCGGTGCCGCAGAATATGTTTAAAAACAACAGTGTTTCTATGGAAAAGAAGCGAGCAGTTTGGCTGAAGAGCAGAGAAGAAGAAGCAAAGGAAGAAGTGACAAAAACTAAAACATGTCGTTTTTATGGCACCGCAAAACTGAAAAGATGATGATGATGATGCAGAATCTGCCAGCTGGGAAGTGAGTGTGTCGTTTTATGAGCAGAAGAAGCGCGTTTTTGAAGAGGAAGAAGAGGATGAACATGTGCAAGATTATATGCAGTGTTAACAAAGATGATCATGATCTGTCGATGAATCAATGGATCAATGGAATTTGATGAACGGCGACGGCGCCGTGATGACCCGAAAGCAGACGACGTCACGGACTGTTCGTCGGAGAGAAGAGACGAATCGAGATGAGATGTGAGGCGAAAGTTTGTCTCGATCATCAATCACGATCCGCCAAAAACAGCTGTACAGATGCATGCCACGAAACGAACGGTGAATCGAAAAGTGTGGGACAGGGAGAGACAGAGAGAAGCAGAAAGTTATGCAAAATACATGTAAGCGTAATATTTATCAATGTATATGCGCCAAAACGAGGTGTTTTGTTTGTTTGTACATCACGAAATGTACATGAGAATACGAGAATGGGGAAGGGACAAGAAGACACTGAAGGAGAAGAAGAAGAAGATGACGGTGCCCGTAAGCGGCTTATGTACAGGGAGAAGGGGAGGGAGAGGCACAGGGCCAGCAGTTGTTTTCAGAAGTCTTCCTGGACAGACTGTCAGGTGACTCACAAAGAGGTTCGTGCCGCTTCTTTTGACAGTTCTCTGGACCTTGTGATAAAGCAGAGTGAGGAAAGGAAAAGAGGAAGAGTTTCAGACGGTGAGAAAACGGAGAAATGGATTAGGAATCGGAGGAGGAATCGGAAATGAAACGGAATTGAAATTGAAATCCTCTGAAAGCGAAGCAGCCTCGACTTTTTGCGAATAGAAACAATCATAGAACAGGTTTCAGGTAATGCCGCCGGCGCATATGTAATTCTGCGATGAAAGTAACACTAGAACAAGAAGGAGGCGTGGAGAAGAAGAGCCGATAAAAAGGGTGAGGGGGCGGAGAAGAGGGCGAAGAGGACTCTTCAAATTGAAAAGGAGAACCTAATTCCAATTATGGGATCTAGGAGCTGCTGAGTGCGAAAGTTTTTGGGGAGGAAGAGGGCGCAATGGAGATGCCTATCAGGAAAGGAATCGGGGAAAGCGTCGTGATTCAGTAGGTCTACTGTACTACTGTCAGGTTCCTTTCGAAATCCACTCACCATCGTCGTCTGGAGCAAATTCCGGAATCGAGAGAATTGAGACCTTCTTTCGAACCCGTCCTGGCTGCATTCTATATTGTATTCGTTCTGAGAATCGAAAATGGTAAGAATGAAGTGAAAAAGGAAACACGGGAAGAGCTGACAATACAACGAAAGAGTTTGTAAGGAAACGAAAACGATTCAGAAGAAAAGAGAACAAAGAGAAGAAGGAAAAGAAAAAGAAGAAGAAAGGAGGAAGTTTTGACTTGAAATCCATCTCGGCATTGATATATTTTCATGTGTCGAGACGCGATGGCCAACCCTCGAATGATTCAGAGACCTGTGCAGTTTCCTCGTTTTCCTGTTTACTTTTTGCAAGAAAAAGAGGCGGCAAACAGTGGCGGTATGGCCTCCGAGGAGTTGACACAATGTCAAAAGTGAGAGAGAGCGAATTCCAATTAAGCGAAGGCAGGGAGGTCAGCAATCGATCGTCGAGACGTCGATGGGTTCCAGATGGAGTGGAAGAGGCCGTGGAGACTGGGGCAGAACAGAACAACTAACGACATCACGTCACACTTATCAAATTAACGGGGCAAAGCAGACGGCAGAAGACGATGATCGGCGGGATTTGCAAATGGAAACCGAATAGTAATGCGAGGAGAAACACCTGAAAATGTGCTTGATCGTTCAGGAAATGGACGGGAAAACGCGACATTGTGTTGAGATGATACAAACAGTTTTATGATCTATCAAAGTGATGTGAAAACTTTTAGAAAAAAACCGACAAAAATGTGACGAGGAAATCTACGTTTGCAGGGCACATGTGTCTAGGAAATGAGTTGTGATAAGCATATTTTCTGGTTGTTATGGATCCATGGGCACTGTGAGGCATATATGTTTTGGTATTGGATCCAACCTTATCGAGGGAGAAGTTCGCTCCTTTCAACGGTTTCCTACATACTGTAGCCGGAGTTTATCTGAACTGTGTTCTGATCCTGACACCTTGAATAATCATATTTTTCTCTCCTCAGTTAACTTCCAATTTTCCCAGGAAAATTGAATTAATTTTCCGTGATCAGACGATGATTTTTTGTAGTGTCTTATCGCTCCATACCTTCGCCACGCCCATTCCCTCTTTGTGCTGAACTCTTCCATGATTTTTCGTGACAATTTCAAAGTTGAAAGTTCCTCGAGCTCATAAAATCAGCACCACCCATCGAAAATTGTCATCACTTTGGAACGTATATAACCGATAAGTGAGCAAAAAGAGCAGAATATCAAAATGCACAAGGTTGCACTTCTTTTGGCCTTTATAGGTGTTGCTTCTGCGGGAAACGGTTCGTATCAAACAGTCTCTTTAAAATTTTATTTCTAGTTCCATGTCTCATTTTTAGTTTGCCCTCAAGGCGGCGTTATCTACAAGAATGCTCAGCCGGTCTACTATCCAGCTGACTGGAGAGAGAACCAAACTGCTCCGGAACTTCGAGCGGGTCAGGTGTGCAGTTGGACAGTGGTCATTCCAGATGGATTCTATGCGAAGTTGGTGATCAGTGGAAAGACTTCCGATGCTGTGTCCAGGTTTCAGTTGATTGATTCTGCAGGGAACTTTATTCAGTGAGTCGGAAACTTACCGTCATTGAACATTTTCGACTTTCTACTGCAGAACTTCCGAAGAAGGACTCCAACCATACTACTTCCCCGCCGCCAAGCTCACAATTGCCGTTTCCATTGAATCAGTTGCCACGTTTGCTTTTAAAGTAGAATGGGCTCCTTGTAAGTTGTTCATCCCTCCCTATATCACCTAACAAGTCGTTTCCAGTTCCCGCTTTCAACATCGGCGGCACCGGAGTTGACAGAGGAGCTCAAGTGATCAGTATCAGTGAATTGGCTGATGGCAGATACTTCAGTTCCAACCGCCTGTCCGTACTTCCTTTCCCATCAAACTCGAATGATTTCTATGCCTTCCGAAGCGTTTTGGTGTTCAATGGATATCAAGCTAATGCTAGATACGCAACGAATCTCTTCCAAATCTACCAATCCCATCAGCAATGGCCGTCATCTGGCCAACTGATATACCTGGTCAACTTGGAAGCTGTTAACACGACTACTGATAAGGTTATCATTCAAAATTACGACTGTATGTAGAAGAATCTTCCAAAGTGGAGAATGTGTTTGTTTTCAGACACCAAAGACATCCAGCAATACGTCGAATTTCGATGCCAAAACGGTCCAACTTGTACAGCGACTCTGGACGCGGGAAGTCAGTCATCTGCTTTGATCGACATTGAGTATGTCAACAGAACTCTTACCAACGTTGAAATGGATTCGGTAAGTCAAAAAGGAAAACGTTGTTTTTGTAAAGTTACGAGTTCAGGATGCATA
>LR564427.1:0-18754 GCA_900536345.3 Caenorhabditis sp. 39 LS-2015 | reverse complement strand
AAAGATCAGCGCTTGGGAGAAGGTGAGCCAGATGTCGAGAGCTTTGATGTAGGACACTTGAGGCAGGTCTTGACGAGCTCCGTTGCTCATTGTTGTCAGTGTGAGTAACGAGGTGATTGTTAGCGAGATACGCGCCGGACTGGCCCGCGGGTCGAGCCAGAATGACATCCAGGAGATGGAGACCAGCATTCCTAAGGATAGATATGTTGAGAATTAAACTTTTTTCTGAAAACTTAACCTACCAGTCGGAATATAGGTCTGTATAATATGGAACAGTACCAACCGCTTCATCACAATGAATCCCTGAATACAACTCCATCTCGCTTCGCCTCGAAACATCGGATAAGGCCCGGCGCACTTGATGAACCTCTTGTTGGTTATCTGCATATCATTCAGTTTGATATCCGGATTGAACCCGATCGGGAAGTTCGGAGGATCATCCCGCCATGTCAAATTGACAATCTGCTCGATGTACGCAACTGAAAATCTCCAACTAGTAGTCAGCTTTCGGGAAGAGGGGGGGGGGAAGAAACAACTCACAACTCTGAATGGTCAGCGGGCATTCCTGATAGTCCAGTGGGAATAGTTTCAAGTCCATCATACACGAGAGCGTCACGTCCAGACGCATTGTTTTGAAGATGAGACCGTCCGGATAGACGATGACCATCAGGTTCGGGGTGGTCACTTCTTGGAGGTAGGCGTATTTGGAGTTGACAAAGTAGAGATCCGGGTACCACATTCGGTCGGCGATGAACTGAACAAAAGGGGATACTTCATCTCTTTCTTTCAGCAAAAACTCACCTTACTAGTCACCAGAATCGGATGCGTGCAATTATGCGCCAACCGTCGATCGAACCATCCCATCGCCAGATACATATCCACTTCGAAGTCCATCGATTGCGCCTTGAACGACGACATCGACTCGATGTACACTGCCACGTGCACATCGGTCCGTTTCCCGTGCGACTGTCCCGGCGCCATGAACATATTGTACCCGTCTTCGACGACACCGTTACCAATCACTTTTAGCAAACGATCACCGGATTCGGACCAAGCCAATCCGGTCGTTTGCGACCCGGATTTATGCGGTTCGCATAGATCATGAACTACGTAATCCGGGTCGTACCATAGGTTCTTGAGCATGAACTCCTCGTCTCGAACCGTCTCCCGAACCTGTTTTTCGAAGCTTTGGGTGTAGTACTTGAGCTGCTCATTGACCTCTCCGGTGTCGGCGAAATGCGAGAATTGATCGTAGGTCGGGTCGGATTTTCGATTGCGTTGTTGCTGGCGACGCGTGTTGTCGGTGTGCTGCACTTTCTGTAGTTATGGTAGGCGGTGTTTGCGGACTTTGAACTCAGAGATGAAGGCTACAGTAACCCACTAACCTTGAAATTGAGCTGAGCGGCGACTTGATTCACGACGACGAACGCGAACAGGACGTGGCGCATCGACGCACCAATTCACATCAGGCCAAGTCGTCTGAAGAGAGAAAAAAGAAGAGGTGGGAAGGGAAGGGAAGATGAAGATGCCCAAAAGATACTAAACGATGTCCCCGAGAGTGCGCAGAGATGTGGTAGTGGTGGTGGTAGTGGCGGTGGGGGAAAATAAGGAAAAGAGAAAACGAAGATGTAGTAGGAAGAGGAGGAGGAGGAGGAGAAGGAGAAATTGGAAAATGGATGGGGTGTGTAATGAATCGAGATGCAAGCAGGAAGGGAAAAAGGAAGGAGAAGGAGCAAATAAGAATCTTTTTGGGCAAAGAGTAAGCGAGGAACGACACATAACGATCATAACGATAATCGGATGCGGCAGGCGCGAAGCCTCCGGGCAGGGATCCTCAACGGAGGAGGAGAACACTCATGGGAATGAGTGTTATCAGGCTCAGGGTGAATGAATGGATGGGTGGGGTGGGTTGGTGAGGGAGGAAGGAGGCAGCGGCTCATGGGGGAGTAAAGAGACGATAAATTACAAACCGGAAGGCAGCTTCTTTCAGATTAGACACTCCGGCAACTTAGCGTCATCTATTTCCGCTTCTCCCCCGCTAACGACTTCTTCTTCTTGACTTGGCCGAAAAATATTTGGATTTTGAAGTTGTTTTCAGGTCAAGTTAAGGTCCTGGAATCGGTTATGAAGGGGTGAGATCAAGGCTAGTACCATGTATATGAAAATGTGGTCTGAGTCATCTATCATGAGACGGAAATTGTCTAATATTTGATTTCCAGTTTCCTAGAAGCCGTGACTCATCTGAATTCCAGTCGAGATCTCAGGATATGACTTGAGAGTTTCAGGCCAAATCTGAGAAGAGATGGACCATTTTGAGGCAAGTTATGGCCTAGGAATCTTGTTGAATTCGGGGTCAAGTTTCAGAAGACACTATGGTACTCTACAACCTTTCGCTACTTCCAGGACTTCCTGGTACAAAATTACGAAATCCACAACTCAAAACTCACAAAAGTCCAGAAAAAGCCCGAAAAGGATTCCCCTTTCTGCATGACGTGATATTCTGAATACAGCAGGAGGCAAAGAATCTCGGAGACGACACCACCGAAACCCTCAAGGATGAATGAATTGACAGAGAGCAGAATGACCCATTGAGAATGGCCAAAAAAACCGGAGGAATTGGGAATGAGGAGCTGAGGAGCCGATGAAGCGATGTCAAATGCAGAGTCAGGACTGAACCGAATCGAGTCGAGCCGAGCCGCCGGGGGAAAGGAAACGCGACGAATTTTGAATTGTTTATGTGGAATGGATGGGCGAAAAATGGAAGGAGAGGGGGGGGGAATTGCAGAGAAATATTGAGAGTGACGACGACGATGACGACGACCATCTGGAACAGAAGAATATACGAATAGGAGAGGAGAAGGGGGGGGGGAGAGAAAGACTATAAACTGCTTGTTAGATGGAAATATTTACAGAGTAGTACTCAGACATCTGGCCGCCATATAGACATATAGTTATCATAAACAAACGGGATCTTCAGATTTTGGAATTTTGGAATTTTGGAATGGAGTCTCGCCGCACCGCGAAAGGGAGCCTGACTCACTTGAGCTCTGGACCAAGCTGTTAAGCTCTTAAGATCGGTCAAAGGTCATCTTAACTTGTCATAGAGGCAGGTGGGATAGAGCTCCGTAAATCTACACTAAACTGGATATTGGGTAGTTGGGTCTCACCACGAATGACTCATTTAAGAGGCTAACAAGTTATCATAGAAATGGGAGCTATGCAGCCCCGTAAATCTACAGTAAGCTAACTTAAAGCTGACTACAAAAATCCGCAGGATCAACCTAGGTCTTGTCCCGAAAGCTTACCTCAAACCTAGCTTTTCCTAAGAACTTCTGAAAGCCGTAAACTCAGAGGAAACATCAAAATCTAGACTCTGGAACCATCTTCTTCTCCCCCCATCCTCCTTCCCTCCAAACCGGAAGTCCAAAAAGAACAAGAAACTCATAACCCGCCCAAAAAGGAATACGCTAGGTGGAGGGGGGATAGAGATACTTTTTGCTGCCTTCTTCTTCTTCTTCTTCCTTTGCTATCCGTCGTCTTTTTTCCCACGCAGAACACTGGAAAAGGTGGTTAGGTTGGTTGAGAAGAGGGAGAATGGGAAGGAGGGGAAGAAGAGGAAGGAGATGGAGATGTCAGTGAGTGACGTGAACTTTTTTCTTGGATTATGGAGGTTGTTTTGGGTGATGGGAAGGGGATTGGGTTCAGGTTCAGGTTCAGCGAAAGGTTCAAGATTCTGGGAGCTAGAGGAGCTAGAGGAGAATCACGTAGCATAACTTTGCTCGGGGGCTAACGCCTGGTTGCGAAACGTCGGGCCTGATAAGTACTAGGGAAAATGTTCAGTAGCAATTAGAAGGCTGTGCGAAGGGGAAAATTGATTTGAAAAAGTTCAGAAGGTCCATGACCCGAAATTTCAGTATTCAGCTCTCTTAGGTATTCTAAGACACTTTAGGATTAGGAAGCGTCGAGACCCGCTTCCATCTATACCAATTTCTGAGAAAAAGGGATCTTAGAAGAGAAGAACTCATGAAAACGAAACCAGGCCCATCCAAAAAAGCTCTAAAAAAGAACATAAGAACACAAAAAATGCATATCCAAACCATCGACAAGGTCCCATCGCAACTTGAACGTGTCAAGTGAGATGGTAAGTGTTTTTTCTCTTTCCTCATAGGGACCTCTTCTTCCCCTCCCAATACCACCCTCTCTCCGCCTCCCGCCGCCGCCGCTCAATTCGGTTTGTCTCTGTTATTCTATTATCTGCAAGACGTCGGCTCGGAAGACGGGAAGAGCTCTTCTTTCGTGTCATGACGCTAAACGGGAAGGAGTCGGTGTCTCTCTGAGGGAAAATGAAGTTGGCCCCCGGAGGAAAAGTTGGTGGCGACCTGAGGCTGAGGAGCCTAAGCGGCTGTCTCAATTCAATTCCCATTCTGTGTCAGGCGGTGTGGAGGAGAAGAGGAGGAGGAGGAGGAAGAGGAGTAACTGCACCATGTCCAGGTTGTGTTTAGTTGTATTGTTGTTAGTTGGGGTTGGGGTTTGGGGTTTCGGAAATGAAATGATGATGATGGGTTGTTAAGTGATTCGGGTTGGAGATGAGTGGGTGACTGGGTCTTGTGAGTACGGCTGAGAGGGAGGGGGGATGGGGTTGGACCTGGACTTACAACTATTCAGTCAGTCAGCAGATTGGTCTGGACCATGAACCTATGTATAATGAAGGATTCAAGGGGAAGAGGGGACGTGAGGAATCCCGCTTTGAAGTGTGAAACTTGACCGGAACGGGCAAGACAAGAACTAGTCAGAGGTCAAGTTTCAGAGCAAAGGGCACAACGTCTTCTAGTCAGAACAGAATTTCTATTCTGATCTGAATTCAGATTCTCCAGATTCTAGATGAGTAACCTTCTATGCAAAAAAACTTTCAGTCAAGTTCCCCGGAAAGTTGAGCCGGGGACACATGCGAGACGTGTTAACAAGATCAGTTTCTTTGAAAGGAAGGTCCTTCTTGAAGAGGGGGACGGACGGGATCAAAGAGGTGCTATTCACGGAGGGCAAGTCGGTTAGGAGGCGGATGCAAAGATGAATAGAGCAAAACTCGAGAGGTTAGTTCCTCAGTGCTCTTTGAGGTTTACAATGCCATTTCGTTTTCCATTATCTCGAACGTATTGAGTTTCACAAAAAAAAACAGCTCGATTTCCCATTTGGAAAGAAAGAGGAAATGTTTTGATCAAGAAGCTGGACCTCCCGGACTTGAGGGCTCTAAGAATAGAGTGACTGACTGAATGGGTCTTGCCACGACTAGCCAAGGCTCTAAGCTCACTGTACCATGTCGTGGCAGGACTCCAACTAGTGCTAATGCTAGCCAAAAGAAAATCGCTTTGAGACCGAAAATAAAGCTATTTCACTTGGCTCTGCCCTATTATAGCCGCCAATTGGCCGGGTGTCAGTCTATTGGTTTAATGAGGGGCTTTAGCCGGGAGAAAGTATGTGAGGAGGGGGCCAATTCAAAGTGCAATTCGACTGAGAGCTCTTGGCACTTGGCACTTGACTCTCGAGTTTTTGAAGCTTCAGAAGCTCTGCGCTTCTCTCTTGCAGTGAATAATTCAGAAAACTCCGTCTCCGCCGAGCCGAGAATGAGTGCACCGAAAAAGTGCAGAAGAATACGGGGGATAGGGGGGAAAGAGCATGCCAAAGTGGAACGGAAACCCACGGTGACAGCTCCGGTGGAACGGAACGGCTCCGTTGAAGGAGAAGAAGGAGCATCTGGAGATGAAAAGAGAGGAGGAGAAGGAGAAGAAGTAGGCGGTGCGGAGGGGGAACCTGGCAATTACAGATCAGTAGTTAGACAAACGGAAAATTGATAGTTAGAGAAGAAACGAAACGGAACAAACAGAATTCTTCGTTAACCTTTAGGACTCTGACGACGGCGCCTCGTTGTCGTCTTCAGAATCGAGAACCCAAGAACCCATATCGTTATCATGCACATGCATACCTAACGTCTTCTATCTCCTATTTCCGCCGAAACGAGCGTCGACACTACACATTGCTTCTTCTGACAATGAGAAGGCGAAACAAGAGCGGTTCCGAGGAAGAAGTGATGGGGCAAAAGGGAAAGGGGAGGGGGAGGATAAAGAAAAACAAATTTATGAGGTGATCAAGGCGACAAGACAAACTTACACACACATGAGATGAGATGAGATGAGATGAGATGACAATGGAGGAGTAGGTGAGTGAGCTGGAGGGGGGGGAAGTGTATTCAATGAGAGAAACGGGAAGAGGGATTGGTAGGATAATGAAAAGGGCTCGATGGTCAGTTGTCTGTTATTTTATCAGTGACACCTTGGAGAAGAAGGACAAGTGATTGTGATGGATCATTTCGAGGGAAGAAGGGGAAAGAAAGTGCGCTCCATCTCACCTAGTTCTCCACCCCCTCCACACACTTTGATCTCCCACAACACATCATTTTCCCTATCCCGCATATCCTCTTTCTAAAATCCTTGATAAAAACCATAGCGACAATCGGCTCCAGACTCGGATAAATCGCCAACAAAATCGCAATCACATTGCCCCTCTCCCCGAGTTCCCATCCCACCCATGGCATCAGAAACATCACAGAAACCGGGAGATACATGAACAGAGTGGGAATGAGTGTCTGGAAGACCAGGGTTCGGAAGAGTTGTTGCTGAAGGTCTTTGAATGAGTTGGAGTTGAGGGAGAGATGGGAGAGTTGGTGGTAGGTGGAGAAGCCGAAGAAGAGGACCGAGGCGACGGAGATGGAGAGCAGGATGACGAGGAGGAGGATTCCGAGGCAGGAGATGGTGTCGTAGGTACGGTGGCTGAGGGCGTCGAGGGTCTGGAATTAGAGGACAAGGATAAGGCAAGTGTCGATGGCAAGCTCCACATTTAACTCACAAAATACTGAGGTCCAACATAGGCATATTCTCCCGGCTCCAGCCCATAACACTCCTTCAACTTGACCTTCAAGTCCTCATCCTTCGACTTACTGGACCCTTCCATAAAGTAACTGATACTCCCCCACGCCATAGCATACAGCAGTATCAGTACAATCCACCGGATCATATTCACCCCGCAGAACATCTTCAGTCGCATCGGATGCGTCACGGACATGTAGCGATAGAAGAATTGAGTGGCCAATAGGCCGATGAGCATTGCGTAGCAGGAACAGTAGATTGCTAAAAGCATTTTGGGATGGGTAAAAGTAAAAAGTTGTTCGACTCACTGATATTTATTTCAGCGATCTGCTTGTTGAACGGATAGGTCTCCAAAATCACAAAAAGAACGAACGAAGTTTCCGTGAGATGAATCTTTGGAAAGATCGAAAAGTTGCAGAACGAGTAGAAGCATCCGAACACGGAAAACATGATCATCAGGTACTTGTAGTTGCCGAATTGCTGTTTGGTCTTCTCGGAGACCAGAAAGAGAAGAATCGAGTGAAAAGTGACGGAGAGGATGAATCCGACGCATTCTGTGTAGGAAGTTAGACTGAGCCAGGTGGAGAGCGGCATCAAGTTGGGGAACTAGGAATAGCAATGAAAATGAAAATGGAACGGGCAAGCAGGCAGACTAGACATGGTCCCTAGAGGTAAAAAAACGTAAATAACATGGAATTCAGAGTAAGTGTGTGTATGTATGTATGTACGTAGATCCTAAGGGGGGAAGTGTCGGCTAGATTTTTGATCCGCTGACTTATAATTAGCATCTTACAATTAGAGAAAACCAGGCTGAACCTGCGGCTTCATTCATTTAGGCTACACGTGTAGTACCATGCAGACAGCTAGTTGTAAGTGCATCGAACGATCATGATAGCTGTAACAGTTATCATGCCGTTCACGTGAATGGCATGCTAACCGGCATGTACATGGTCTTTTGGAACCGAGTGAACCAGTTTTTGGTGGGGTTCGCTTACGGTCATTTGGCTGATTTTGGATGATGATGTAAGGAACAGTTGTATGACCATTAGAAGACAGTGGAATGCGTGTGTTTTGGTGTAGATTTACAGTAAAGTAGTGTACGTGATCTGGACGAAACTGACCCAAATCTAGCATCGTATTGGTGACAAATAAACGTTCCAAACTGAGATGTTAGATATTCGACTTTCAAAACATCCTGAACCTGCGGTTTTGCCGCATTCAAGCTAGGAGCTCAATCATATTGGTAACTTATCATTCTTATAATATGTTCGCCTAATGGAGTATGTCTGTCACTCAGTCGGTTTGTCCGCAGTGGATTAAGAAAGGGGGTAGACCATCTTATCGAATGCGACGAAGCCGCAGGTCCAGGCTGGTAATTCATAAGAATCATGGTGACAGTTCAGCTACGCCACGTGGAATGGGTCCCTTGGTGGCAGAGAGTGAGAGAGCTAGAGCGGGTGTGGAGACGCAGACAGATAGAGACGTCCATTTCATATTACTCATCTCGTTGTTTTCCTCGACTCTTTCAGTGACGTTTGTTTACCTAATCTCTCTGATTTTGTGACTTGTCCTTCCCGCATTTATCAATGACTCTGAAACTGGTCGCCTATTCTCTGACACCACAAACTACACTCCACCGATTGTGTCTGCCGCCCCCCCCCTCCCCCTCATTGATCGCGTTAACCAAGACAAGTACGCGGCTATTTAAGTTAGGACAGGGAAGGACTTGTGTCTCGAAAACATGGTACCCATAGTTCCTTTTCTTTTACTCCTTCTCCTAAATGTCCCTTCCGTCTTCCCCTATAACTACCTGGTATTGTCCCCGGGATTCGGTCACAGTCACTCTACATTTATGGGAAAGATTGCTGACACTTTGAAAGATGCGGGACAAGATGTGGTGAGTGATAGATAGATAGAAGAGAGTGATCATAGTTCTGTATCAATGGAAATTGCAGACGATTTTGACGCTGGTCATGTCTTCGAAAATGCGCAACATTTCCTATACCAAGTCAGCGACGGATGTGGTTTATATTGAGGTAGGCGGGACAATTTGACAGATATCTCAAAAACAATGAGAGATATTAAAAAACGGTCAACTACGAAATTGTAGCCGATGATATTTGGCGTATTTTTGCAGTTGACCGTTTTTCGATATCTTGTACCGATAGTGAGATATACGTCAACGAAAAGTTGCATACCTGTATGATAGTCACCGTATGTTGAAAATGCGCTCTGCGGGACTGTCGCGGCTAGTAGACGAGGAGTAAACGGCTGTGCACAATTTTTGATATTTACATTTACATTGATCAAATATTTAGTTTTCAAAACAATTTCAAGCACCAAATCATCCACGAGAAGTACAAAATTTAGACCTCCGAAGAGATTGAAGAAGCGATCAAGTCCATGGAAACCGGGGATTTTTCCCGTTTTTGGGTGGAAGATGGAGGCATCCTGGACACCATTCCGACTTATAAAAGTTTTATGAAAATCTTCGAAAAAGTGTTTACAAGTAAGCATTCGCCCCCCCCAAAAACATCCCATCAGCCAGCTCTATTCCAGACGTCCGTGCCAATACCCATATCCTGGATAACCTCCGAAAAACCCATAAGAAGTTCGACGCTTTGGTCTTCGAAGGCTTCATTTTCATCGGGAGAATAGTCCAAGAATACTTGGAAATCCCCACTTTCGTCCCGGTTACCTCGGTGACTCATGACAACATCATCGCAGAGATGTTCGGAGAACCAGTCAATCCGAGCTATCTATCCGGATACTTTTCCAATTTCGGAAACGTCATGACTTTCGAGGAACGAGTCAAGAACACCATCTCCTATTTCCTCGGCAAACACATCCTTCAATGGCCTAAATGGAAGACGCTTCAAGACCCAAATAAGCTTCTGGACCTCAATTCCGCCTATCCCACTGCCCCGTTCATCTTCACCAACTCCAATCCGTTCATTGACTTTCCGAGACCGCTGCTCTCGAAAACTGTTCAAATTGGAGGGATTACTGTAGACGTGGATGCTCTGAGAAGTCATAAAGTGGACGAGAAGTGGGAGGAGATCATGAATCGTCGGCCGCACAACATCTTGGTCTCGTTCGGATCAATGTTCCATTCGGTGTACATGCCCGACAGTTATAAGTGAGTCATGGGCGAATTTGAATTGCAAATTCGATTCTCAATGTGACTGTTCAGATCGAACTTTGTCTCCGTCATGAAATCCCTGCCAAATGTCACTTTCATATGGAAGTATGAGTCAGAAGACGTCGACTTCGCCCAGGGAACCGAGAACATTGTGTTCAGCAAATGGGTCCCGCAAACTGCACTTCTAGGTATTGATTTTCAAAGAAAACTATCCCCAGAATAAGGGGCAATTATCGATTTTTCAGCTGACCACCGACTATCAGCATTCTTGACCCACGGAGGTCTGGGAAGTGTCAATGAGCTCAGCTACCTAGGAACTCCAGCCATCTTGGTATCCTCAGCCTTATCATCATCCTTTTCACCCCCATCAATACCTTTTCAGTGTCCCCTCTTTGCTGATCAACTTAGAAACGCCAAGATGTTGGCAAGGCATAATGGATCCATCGAGATTTCCAAATTCGACCTGCCCAACTATTCGGCACTTCGAGGCGCCTTCCAAAGGATACTGTTCGATGAAAGTTATGCGAGAAACGCGAGAAACTTGGCGAGGAGACTGGAGAAACAGCCGATAAAACCCAAGGAGTTGCTGGTCAGACACATGGAATTCGCGGCGGAGTAAGCGGGATTCTGAGGTCCTTGAAGTCGATTGTTTTTGTTTCAGATTTGGTGAACACTCTGGTCTAGACTGCCCGAATCGACACATGTCATTCATCTCCTACTTCTTATTGGATGTCATTGCACTTTTCGCCACTGTTGTTGCAGTGATTATAGGCATCGTTTACTTGGTGATCAGGAGGATTGTGACATTGGTTCGGAAACAGAAAGTGGATTGATGTGAGGAAACTGTGGAATTTTGGTTGTGTGTAACTTATTTTTAATTGTAAATAACGTGTTCGAAACTCGGTGTATTTTTCTTATTCAAACAGACTGACTCTGAGCTCCAATGAAGCAGTTTTTATCATTCCATTCCATTGTTAGTTCTTCCTTGTGTTCCAATCAAGTAAATCACTCTTATAATATATCAGCCTGAACCTGCGGCTTCGCCGCACTCAGGCTGGGAGAACGACCGCAATCGACAGGAGAGAGGGACCGCGGTGAGGTGGTCTACCCCCTTTCTTAATCCACTGCGGACAAACTGAACGCTCATTCTGTCCGCAGTGGATTAAGAAAGGTCGGTTGCGGTCGTTCTCCCCAGCCTGAAAGCGGCGAAGCCGCAGGTTCAGGCTGGTAGTCAAGGCCACAAGAAAAAAACAAAAATTAACCCCCGTTTGATCCTGTTTTCTAGCCATTGCAGTTCCGTGTTTGGTTCTTACCACGATTCGACACTTTTCACATGGAATTTCACTTCAAAACCATGACAGTAATTTTATATAATTTCCCTACTACAAACTACTCTTCCAAATTTCAAAATGACAACCTCACAATTGCCATCCGAATCGTACTTTATAGTGCCTCAACCTCCTCAATCTCTATATAAGAACATCATCACGTCCCCCCAACCCATCGTTATCAGTCTCTTATCAAATGCCCCGACCATTTGTTTTCGCTGACAACATGATGTTCTTCATTTTCCTCGCATTTTCCTTTTCCTTATTTCCGCCGGCTTTCTCCTTCAACTACTTGGTATTCTGTCCGCTATTCGGCCATAGCCACAACACATTTTTCGCCAAGATCGCTGACACTTTGACGGATGCCGGCCATAATGTCGTAAGGTTTTCGTTGTCAAAACCTCATATTTCCATTGGTTTCCAGACCTTTTTCACTCCCACAATCGTCCCAAGATACCGCAACATAACCTACACAAAATCCACCAAAGACGTCGTCCACCTGGCGCCGTCCCCAAAGTTAATCCACTACGGCGAGCTTCTCGAGTCAGACGATGTCACCAGATACTGGACAGAAGACTCGGGGTCATTGGATATCGTTCCGGTGATTCAAATATTTCAAGACATGTACGATGAGGTGGCGAATGTGATGCTGGAGAATCTGGAGGTTTTGGATGACTTGAAGACGAGAAACTTTGATGTGATCATCTTCGAATCGTACGTCTTTTCCGCTTATCGTGAGTGACTTGATTGTCTTGTCTCTTGTTTTATCGTGTTGTGAATGTTGCCAATTGATCATTTGAACTGTTAGGGCGGAATGATTTTTGATGATTTTCGAAATATTTCGTTGATTTTCGAAAATCTTCCACGTTCACCTAGGTATGAATCGAGGCTAGGCATATTCAAGACATTCTAGACCCATATGAGTGTTTGGTTTAACTATTGTTAAATTAAAGAAAAACTTACAATTAGAGGCCTGGTAGATCAATGACAAAATAATCAGCGCCAAATTCCATAGAGTCTAGTCTACTGGGAGCCACTTCTTCATAGGTACCATGTATTTTGCCACGTATCTCTATAACGGTAAGAGATATCAAAAAACTTTCAACTACAAAAATACGCGTTATATTATGGGCTACAAATTGTTAGTTAATGGTTTTTTGATATATCTTACCGTTCTTGAGATACATGTCAAAATACGTAAGACCTATAAAAAAAAATACGTAAGACCATACGTAGTCTCTATGTACTCTATGTAACTTCGTAGTCAAGGCATATCTCAGCCATAACAAAGGCATGTCCTCCCACCCATCTCTAAGATATTTGGAAAGTTTCAGCTCTCATGGACTACCTCAACATCAAGACCTTCATCCCATCTCTCTCCGTCTCCCATGACATATTCCTCGCCAAATCCATCGGCGAACCCGTCATGCCCAGCGTCGTCTCCGATGTCCTTTCCACGTTCGGAGACCGGCTGACTCTTGTGGAAAGAGCCATCAATGTCATCTCCACTCCAATTGTCAGTTACCTACTTCCCTACCCAATCTACAAGTCATTCCGGGCACCGCACCATGACATCAACATCCAGGAACTGGAGCCGCATGCCTCTTTTGTGTTCATCAACTCGAATCCGCTCGTCGACTTTCCGAGACCGACACTGACGAAGACTGTGGAGATTGGAGGAATATCGGTGGATCTTGCGAAGATTAAAGCAGCTGGAAATGTTGATGAGCATTGGTCGAAAGTGCTTCAGAAGCGGGAGAAGGTAGTGTTGATCTCGTTTGGATCAGTCATGTTCTCCAAGGACATGCCGATGAGCTACAAGAAATCGATTGTGGAAGCTGTGAAAAGGTTCCCGGATGTGACTTTCATTTGGAAATATGAGGGGAATGATACTGACAATTTTGCAAAGAGCGTGGAGAACTTGGAGTTTGCGAAATGGGTTCCACAACGAGAACTGTTGGCGGATGCGAGGTTGTCGGCGTTTTTCACTCATGCCGGATTGGGAAGTGTCAATGAAGTCAGCTATTTGGGGAAGCCGACGATTATGGTGAGTTTCTAGAAATACGGCCCAGTATTGCAACCGCTGGCCAACCATGAGCCAACCACAAGCCAACCAATACAAGATAACCGTTAGTTAACTGCTAGCCAACCTCTGAGCAACCACTACTCTCCTATCACCCCAACCTTCCCCATTTCAGTGCCCTCTCTTCGCCGATCAAATGCGCAATGCCAAGATGCTGGCAAGGCATAATGGATCCATTGAAATTTCCAAATACGACTTGGCAAACTCTGAGAAACTTGTGCAGGTGTTAGAGAACATTCTGTACGATGAAAAGTATCGATTGAACTCGGAAAACCTCGCAGATCAACTGGCACATCAACCGATCAAACCCAAAGAGCTGATGGTCAGGCATGCAGAGTTTGCAGCGAGGTAGGGTGGTGATAAGAAGAAAGAACTGCGCGCATAGACTCTAGACTTTCAGATTCGGTCGCCTGCCGTCCCTGGATCCCTATTCCCGCCAGATGTCCTTCATCGAATACTTCCTTCTCGACGTCACCGCCATTTGTCTTCTGATTCTGATCTCTTTGGTGTTTTTGATAGTGAAATGTGTACGATTTACGGGGAGATTGATGTTGGGGAAGAGAGAAAAGGTTGAATAAAGTTTACAGGAATCACGAGAATCAAGAGATCCTAAGACCAGATTCTGAGAAAGGAATCATCTCCCTTCCCTCCTTCAAAGATCTTGGTCGAATGAGTCTCTACCCCACCCAACAACTGATAAGACAAACACAGTCCGATCACGTCTAGCCTAGACTCGCTTTCTCTGCCCAATTTGTGACCTTTTTGTGATTTTCGTACCTGACCATTATAAAAAGACACTCCAACCTCGGGAAATCGTCAGTCATGCCCTGGAAACTATTACTCTTTCTGTCCCTTCTCCCGGCAGTCCTTTCCTATAATTTTCTAGTCTTCTGTCCGCTATTCGGCCACAGTCACACTACATTCTTTGCAAACATTGCGGATACGTTGGCGGATGCCGGGCATAATGTTGTAGGTCGAAAGCAACCGGGATAGCATCCAATGGAGCGAACTTACAGACCTTCTTCACCCCGACAATCTGCCGTCGATTCTCCAACGTCTCCTACGTGAAATCCACGAAAAACGTGGTTCATCTGGAGCCCAGCGACAAGCTGGCTCAGTATGGCGACGCTTTTGAAGACGTCGACTTCTCGAGATTCTGGACCCAATCCTCGACGCTCTCGGAGATGTTTCAGATGCTCCAACTGTTCAACAACATGTACACCGAGCAAGTAAACGTGCTGCAGAACAATTTGGAGGTGTTGGATGAGTTGAAGAAGCAAAAGTTCGATGTGATGATCTTCGAGAGCTTCGTGACCTGTGCTTATCGTAAGTGATGATAGGAGTGATACTCTGATAAGAAAAACATTTCTTTCTAGCGGTTCTGGATTACCTGGAAATCAAGACATTCTTGCCGGCTACATCGCTGATTTTCGATCCGAATGTCGAGAATAGAATCGGTCAACCGAGGTTTTCAAGTGCTATTCCATGTGAGTCGCGATAATATACATACAAATCCCAACTCTATCTTCTTCCAGTGCCCCTTTCTGAATTCGACGACCGTATGACTCTCCTCCAGCGAATGATCAACGCCATCTCCCCTCCAATCTTCAGTTCTCTTCTCAATGAACCCAGTTACAAATCCCTCCGACCGCCGCACCATGTCATTGACATTCATTCCCTCGAACCTCAAGCATCGTTCGTTTTAACCAACTCCAACCCATATATCGACTATCCACGGGCGGTTCTGACGAAGAATGTTCAAATCGGAGGGGTTTCTGTGGACATGAAGGCTTTAAGAAGTCGAAAAGTCAACGACGAATACGATAGGATTCTGAATCTTCGGGAGAAAACGATGCTGGTCTCGTTTGGAAGTGTGATGCACTCCAAGGACATGCCCATCGAGTACAAGGATTCTATGGTCTCGGCGATGAAAAAGTTCCCTGAAGTGACTTTTATTTGGAAGTATGAGGGGAATGATACTGACCATTTTGCGAAGGGCGTGGAGAACTTGGAGTTTGCGAAATGGGTCCCACAACGAGAACTGTTGGCGGATGCGAGATTGTCGGCATTTTTCACTCATGCTGGATTGGGGAGTGTCAATGAAGTCAGCTATTTGGGGAAGCCAACGATAATGGTGAGTGGGAGCAACTGACTGGCGACCGCACCCCAACCTCCCCCATTTCAGTGCCCCCTCTTCGCCGATCAAATGCGCAACGCCAAGATGCTGGCAAGGCATAATGGATCCATTGAGATTTCCAAATACGACTTGGCAAACTCTGAGAAACTTGAAGACGCATTCAGAAGGATACTGTTCGATGAATCGTGAGTTACTCAATTGCTTATCACTCTCACATACAATTCAGATACACAAAAGCGGCCAGAGAGCTAGCTGATCAATTGGAACATCAACCCGTAAAACCGAAAGATCTGGTTTTGAAGCATGCGGAGTTTGCGGCAAGGTATATTGATAAGGAACGGTAACAGTGACCAGATCCTTGAATTCAGATTCGGTCGCCTGCCATCTCTGGATCCGTACTCCCGTCAGATGTCCTTCATTGAGTACTTCCTTCTCGACGTCGCAGCTCTTATTGTCACCGTTTCGGTGCTGCTGATCTACATCGTGTTTCGGGTGGTCAAGGTGGTGCTTACAATCAGGTGGAATTTAACTGGCAAGAAGTTGAAGACAAAGTGATAACTGTGATAAGAGGGATATCAATTGGGAATCTCTTTCAACGGGTTCAATAATTGTTCGTATCTAAACACATAGCAAATGAAAGTATTCGTTTGATTCCAATGGAACTGCTCTCGTAAATCTACACAAACTGTTGAATATTCAATAGACTGTACAAGTTCAATTGCCTGCAAATTTGATAACACTGACTCACTAACACAAACCATAGAACCACCATCTCTCATTCACGTTTCCCTTTGGAGACTACAAAAAACAGAATGAACAGTGTAGTGGAAGGAGGGGCAGGGGGGTGGGTTGTTTCTCATTGTCACTGGCAATCGTCACTTTTTGTTGTCAGGAAGTTCCACTTATATACCTTCCCCATCCCCGCCTCCCTTATCATTGTTGTTATCACTAGGTTATTTCCAACGGTCTGTCCACATGAGACCCATTCTCCTGCTATCTCTATCCCTCCTCTCCCATACCGTCTATTCCTATAACTTTCTCATTTTCTGTCCACTATTCGGTCACAGTCACACTACATTTTTCGCGAGGTTAGCAGATATTTTGACGGAAGCCGGGCATAATGTGGTGAGTTTTTTGAGCTTTCACCCTTCCATATAGCGCCGAAAACCTTCCGGACTTCTCAGCGAAAACTTGGCAGCGATATGGCAGAAATGCCGGAAAAATTAGCGTGAATGCCGCCTGCAGGCGGCATTCGCGCTAATTTTTGAGGCATGCCTGCGACATCCATGCCGAACGCATCGGCAGCATGCCTGATCCGCGCCGTTGCGCGTCGGCAGGCTGCCGTAAGCGCGCTAAAATGACGAGGCAGCGGGCCGAATCGGGTTGAAAAACCTCATTAAACACACAGTTCGTTATTAAAACACTGCTTTATTGACTGCACTGATTAATGAGCATAAATATAGGAACATAAATCGAGGGGAAATAGGAAAAACTGGGTTAAATTAAATTGAATTTTCGTTGATCCGTCGGTGAGTCGCGTCGGCCACGGCAGCGCGCTAGATCCATGCCAAACCCGGCATTTCAGCCACATCCATGCCAAGCCCTCGGCAGCGCGCCGTATCGCTGCCAAGTTTTCGCTGAGTTTCCAGACATTCTTCACCCCCACCATAGACTCGACATTTCGCAACTTCACCTACACCAAACTCACCAAAGACGTGGTCCATCTTGCCCCGAGTCCGTCTCTCAAAGCCTATGGAGACTTGCTATCCACCAATAACCGATGGTGGACTCAAGAGTTCTCGATATTTGAAATCCCGCAATCCGCCAGATTCTTCCGGGAAGTGAACACGGAACAACACAAAGTTCTCGCTGCAAATTTAAAAGTTTTGGATGATTTGAAGAAACGAAACTTTGATCTTTTGATCTTCGAGTCGCTGTTCTCTTGCGCGTTTCCGATGATGGAGTATCTGGAGATGAAGGCGTTCGCTGTCGCCTTGTCAGTATCTTATGATTCGAATACTTGTGGAGCTATCGGGGAACCAGTGATGTCGAGTTATGTTCCAGGTTGGTCTTATTAAGCGTAAACGTTAACAATGAGCATATTAGAGCTGATGACCCAATCCAGTGACCGGATGAATCTTCTCGAACGGTTCTTGAATACAATCACCCAACTCTCGACGGCAATCTTCCCAGTTGTGCCTTCCCTACCGTCCTATTCCAATCCAAACGCCATCATGAATCCCCTGAAACTTCTCTCCGATGCTTCCTTCATCTTCATGAACTCCAACCCTTATCTAGAATTCCCTAGAGCCACATTGGCGAAGAATGTTCAAGTCGGTGGCATTTCCATCAATTTGGAGACGTTGAAGGCCGGAAAAGTTGATAAGGAGTGGGAGAGGATACTGAATTTGCGGTCGAAGACGATGCTGGTCTCGTTTGGATCGGTGATACTTTCCAAGGACATGCCAGCCGAGAAAAAGTAAGCTATTCATTGTCAGAATGTATCCTTGAAGCTGCTGTTTCAGGGTATCAATCGCCACTGCCATACGGAGGTTCCCTGAAGTGACATTCATCTGGAAGTATGAGGAAGATGACACTGAACAGTTTGCCAGCGGAATCGACAACATTCACTTTGCAAAATGGGTCCCGCAACGAGAACTTCTCGCCGATTCAAGGCTCTCGGCGTTCATGACTCATGGAGGATTGGGAAGTGTCAACGAGGCGAGCTACTTGGGGATACCTACTGTTATGGTGAGTGATGGGGATAATTGCGGGTTAGGCACAGACATACATAGGTACAACCACTACAACTTTCGTGCTCTCTGTCATCGACAGCTTATCGTGACATGTGTCACCAACTGTCTAGATCAACATGTAGGAATGTGGGGGTCTAAACACCCCAACAACCCCCTAATCAGTCAATTTCCAGTGCCCAATCTTCGCCGACCAAATGCGAAATGCCAAAATGCTGACAAGGCATAATGGATCCATTGAGATATCCAAGTACGAGTTGGAAAACACGGAACTGGTGGAGGAAGTGTTCCAGAAGATTCTTTATGATGAAAGGTGTGTCGGGAAGTGAGAAATACAACAAAACCAGTTTCATTAAGCTACACAAAATCCGCGAAACTTCTCGCCGAACAA
>LR564426.1:1622-14759 GCA_900536345.3 Caenorhabditis sp. 39 LS-2015 | reverse complement strand
GGACGGCGATGGAGGTGCCGCCGCCCTCTCTTAACCATTGCGGACAGAACGACTGAAGGACAGACATACTCCATTAGGCGAATATATTATAAGAATGATTTTTCTGTTTTTTCCTATTTTTTCCTGATTTTCCAGATTCCGCTACGTCCTCGCACCCAATCTCCACAATCTGGACGTCGATATCGAGACGAAACTGAAAATCTACAAATGGTATCAGTGTCCGCTGAACGAGGAGTTCCAGAGTACTCTAGAGTCGGAATCTGGAGGGAAGAGGGCGAGAATCGAAGGAGAAGACGTTGAGAGGATGGGGGGTTAAAAGGGAAGACGAACAAGACGTTCCAATAGTTATTCTGGGAGTTATTTCGGTTCCAGTGACTGAAGACCGAGTTTCAGTGGTTCCAGTAGCTCCAGAAGCTCCAAATTTAGCATCAGAAGTCGCAAAAGTCACAGAAAACATCGCCAGAAAAATCGATGAGAAGTTCGCGAAAATCGAGACGAGAATTTCGAAAAATCTGGAAGAATCAGTGAAAAATCAGATTTCCCAGGTCTCCAAAGCAATGACTTCTTTGAAAGATGATTTAAAGGCGATCAAGTTGGTTTTTTATCGACTTTTTCTCGAATTCTGACCAATTTCCACGTTTCAGACAGCAAATCTCACCGGAATCCGCGGAAATTGGCGAGCCAAGGGTGCCGAATAAAACGGAGTATCTCCAGAAGCTCAAGAACTTTGTCGCGACACTGAATGTCCCCGAAACCGACGATATCCAGCAGAGAATCGACATGGCGATTCAGAATTTGTCGGGAGGGCGACGATGGTCCGGCGGATGAGAAGCAGATCCGATTGACGCTGAACACGACGCTTCTGCTGATGGGCATTTGATCAATTTTGTTGTTTTCTCGTTTTTTTGTTGTAAAAACGATTTTTAGAATTTAGAATTCAAAATATTACATTAAAAACTTTCAAAGTAAATTATTAAATGTCGTGTCGGAAGATCAGTTGAAACTCGTAAAAATTGAATTGAGAAAACCAACAAAAGTATTTAAAAAAAATTGCAAATTTGTTCAGAATCCCAACATTCTCAGTCCGCAATCGAGCATCTCGTGGATCGCTTCCACCGGAATATTCTGATTCTGCTCCTGATTCCGATTCTGCTCATTCTTCTGAATATGAATCGCCACTTCGATGCGATTTCGAATATTTTCAAGTTGCGGGAGGTGCAGGGAGTTCGTAAACTTCTGAAGGCTCTTGAGGTATTCCAGAAGGTTCTGCGGCGGGTTTCTGGAATGATCAACTATATGCAAGTGCGCTCCATCGAACAAAAAGACCCACGTTTCAGATATCGATCGATTTTCAAATTGGGATTGGAATTCGGAATTACTGACAGCTTCGGTGATTTTTTTCATCAGCTCATCATGCGATTCCTTGACAAATCCGCTGATAACATCTGTTATCACTGATTTTCTCGTTGGCACGTCTTCTTGTTTAACGGCCATCATCATCTCTGGGTTCCTGAGCTCTCCAGAATCCTCCGTAATCCGAGGTCTTCTGAATCTCTGCACGTCGACGGCTTCTGAAGCCTTCTCAAGCTTTGACGTCTTCTGTGCCCGTTTTCGAGCCGGTTTTCGCTTCTCTTGGTCGCCGATCACCGTGTTCTGTTCGACTGGCTCAGCTGATTCTCCGAATTTCTCCAATATCGCCAATTTCTCATCCCAGCTCAACAAATTGCTGTCCTTGACACTGGGCAGCAGCTGGAATCGGAATCTGCGCGAAAATTGGGACGTTTATCGATTGATTATTGATTTTTCCAATTGAATACCTGAAATACACCGCCTTTGTCTCGTTTTTCGCTTCAAAACATCCGGAAATCATCTCGGCGGCTCGATGCGCTCGTTCTCCGACACTTTCCTCTTGGAATGGCTCGAATTCCAGTGCCAACTTCCAGATTTCCATGTCTTCGGCGGCGGAGAAGGCGTCTCGCGAGCTTCGCTTCATTTTTAACTGAAAATTTGGGGGCTTTAATTGTAAAGGGGGAAATTCCAGAAAATCGATAAGTTAGGATGGAAAACTCAGAGATAATTTGAAAAAAGGGAAAGATAAGAGCTCCGCGAGCTGGTGAGGGATTCATTAAAAAGTTAATAGAAAAAGTAATACAAAAAATGCAAAATCTAGTGACTAATTATGGTCAGTATCGCTTCGAGCATTGGACGAAGAACAGGAACTGGCAGCGGATTCTCATCGTCGTCGGGCTCCCGGATCGCTTGTTCGATTTTCTGTTCGATTTCTGCCAATTCTGGAGATTCGATGGATAAGACAAGCTTCAGGAGGTTTCGCAGACACTTCTTTCGCGTCGAACTGATCTCGTCGCCGATTCCGTTGCTCTTTTCGCTTCTGAAACTTTCCATTATTCAAAAGTTGGGGAAGACAGTGCGAATCAACCTCATCTCCTCTTTCAGCAGTCCAACGGTAGTCGTGACTTCCGTGATCTGGTTTCTCAGCGAAATCTCCAGATTCTGTCCCATTCTCGTCATCTTCGTCTCGAATTTCGCCATATTTTCATTCAAAACATTCACAACTCTCGTCATTTCCGTCAGAAGCCCATTTTCAGCTGCTCCGACGGCTTGTTCTCGGTCATCTGCCACCTGGTTGTTAATTACTGGCTTCAGAAGAACCTCCTCTTCGACTGACATCTGATTCTCGTTGTTCTCATGTGGAAGTCCATCATCCCCGTCTTCCATTTCCAATTTCACATGCAGAAGTGGTCTGGCAGTCGCTTTGAAGAATTGTGAATCAAAGATCACGTCAAGGTCAACGTCTTCTTCCTCGTCATATAGTTCTTCAACTGGAACATCTTCCAACTCGATTCTGGCTCTTTTCACGTCGACTTCAGTGCTTTCCGGCTGGTTTCGCTTTCCGGGGCGTTGAATTAGTTCGTACCATTTGAGCCTTCCTCTCGTGTCTACCTCCAGATTCGCGTGCTCCTTGAGAACTTCCAAATAGTACTTCCTCACTGGCTGCTGACACCACAAGAAGATCTTCAGTTTAGTGTTAATGTCAAAGTCCTGTTCATGGATTCTTGGCGCCAGATACACTTTGAATCTGAATGAAAACGGTTTTGAATCAATGAATTTTCAACAAAAAAAAACAAACAAACCTTTGCGCGACCACCCGACATAACCGATTGCCATTCACCACGAATCGCTTCCAGAACGAGTATGAACAATGAGTCGTCTCGAAGTTTTCCAAAACATAATCCCAAATAGCTTTATCCTCATCCGCAGTGAATCTCCTTTTAGGTTTCGGTTTCGCAGAGCTGTCGCAGCTGACACCCGTCTCCGGCGGGTTTCCATCCGTCACCACCTTCATTGTGTACGATAACACTGTTCTGTTTCTGCTGATCTTCAGATAGGCCTCGTTGTGCAGTCTGGAAATCAGATTCGTTCAAATTTCCATCGGAAATATCGATCATCCCACTTACTTCTTCAAAAACTCGGCGCTGATCGTTATTTCGTACTTTTTGCACAATTTTAGTTTGTCTTCTGTTGGCAGTTGGGCGTTCGCAAGTTGCGGAAGTAGGTGATTGTGGAATCTGACGGAAAATTGGATTATCAATTGAATTTCGCAGAATTTGGGAAACTAACCTCGAATTGATAGCTTCCGTTCGGCGTTCGGAGAACGTTTGCGCCTTAAATCTCTCCCAAATCGACTTTTCGTCGGCAACGTCGAGGTTTTCAATGGCGAAATTCAAGATCGCCGTGTCTTCTTCGGCGGAGACCATCTGAAAGCGAGAATTAGTGGAAAACATTGAAAAGTGACGCAAAATCGATAATTCTGGTTGGAGAAACCGAAAAGTCAAGGAAAAATAAGGTGAAATTGATAAAAATTATTTAACATGAATGAGAAATTTGTATTTAATAACACATGTAAATAATAGCAAAATCGTTAAATTTTGAAAATTGTGGATGCAATGCGGACTCGGGTCTCGCCACGAACTTGAAAGTTACGATAGATTGTTTATTTTTGAACATTTTCCTCAAATTTTTTGAAAAATGAGATTTATTTTCATCAGTTTTTATTGATTTTTCAGTGATTTTTTTCAATTTCCACCAAATTTGAATTCAATTTTACCGAAAAATCGACAAAAATCCATCAAAGACCGATAAAAATTGGATGAAACAATTTGAAATTTTCCACCATATTCAGTTTCGTTTTCAAGTTGAGAGACCCGTTTCCGCGATTGAATCTCAACATTCACAATTTCAGAATTGAATTCAAATAATAATATACATTAGTAAGTGCGCCCCATCGACATTTATTGGGATTTGCCTGTGAGCATCAGAAGCGTGTTTTCCAACGCCGATCGGATCACTTTCTTCCGATCCGGACCCGCGACGTCATCTAGAGGATTCTGAAGCGCCACGTCGATTCTATCCTGGATATCTTTAAATTCTGACGTTTTGAACAAAGCGAGATAGTCCTTCATCATCTGCAGATACGCCTTCTTCGTCGGCTCACTCTCCTCATCGATTTGAATGGGTTCCGATGAGATTTCCTTTCTGAAAATCAAAAAGTTATCGATTTTGCTGCAAACTTTGGCGGAAACCTAATACCTGATAACTTCGACTTGATCCTTCAGAGAGTCAACTTTGCTCGAAACTTCTCCCATTTCCTTCGAAATATTCGTCAATTTCTCATCGAAATTGTCCATTTTCTCCGTGATATTCTGCTTAATCGTCGTCAATTTCTCCTCATAATTGTCCATTTTCTCAGTGATAGTCTTGTTAATCGTCATCAGCTTCTCATCAAAACTGTCCATTTTTACCGAGAAAGGGCTAATGATTCCGTTGATGACTTTCGTGATTTCTGAGACCACTTGGAGATTATCGATTTTTCGATTGGGCATTGCTTTCGGAGAACTTTCGAATTCCACACCTTCATTGTTGTCGCCATCGATTCTAGTTCTTTTCGCCCGTTTTCCCGTTTCATCCGACCGCTTCTTCCGCTTCTCGCGCCGCCCTTCTAACAACATTTCGTATCCAATGATACGCCCCCTCTTCATCTTAAGATTCGCGTGTTCATTCAACGTCTTCACATACTCCACGTTCACTGGGAACTGGCACCATTTGTACAGTTTCAGTTTGGTCTCGATCACAAAATCCTGTTCATGAATCTTCATTCCCAAAATTGTGTTGAATCGATGATATACCGAATCAATTGTTCGAGCGCTCTTCCTGGCAAAATCCTCCCAGAATGACCGTGAATAATCAACGGTCTCATAGCTTTCCAAAACATGGTCCCAAATCGCTTGATCGTCTTCCCGAGTGTATTCGTGATTTCCGCAATTGACACCCATTTGCGGTCGGTTTCCATTCGTCGCCACCTTCATCTTGTACGATTCCAGTGTTGTGTCTGTGTTGAGCGTCACATCTGCCTCGTTTTGCAGACTGAAAATCAGATTCGTCCAAATTTCGATCGGAATTATCGATTTCCTCACTTCTTCAAAAACTCCCCGCTGATCGGCATTTTGTACTTTTTGGACAATTTAAGCTTGTCTTCTGTTGGCAGTTGGGCGTTCGCAAGTTGTGGGAGCAGATGGTTGTGAAATCTGGCGAAGAATTGGATTATCAATTGAATTTCGCAGAATTTGGGAAACTAACCTTAAACAGATCGCGTCTGTTCGGTTCTCGGAACCCGTCTGCGCCTTGAACATTTCCCATATCGATTTTTCGTCGGCAACGTCGAGGTTTTCAATGGCGAAATTCAAGATCGCCTTGTCTTCGTCGGCGGAGACCATCTGAAAGCGAGAATTAGTGGAAAAGCACTGAAAAGTGACACGAAAGTCGATAATTATGGTTGGAGAAACCAAAAAAAGAAAAAGAAAGGAAAATAAAGTAAAATTGATGAAACTCATTTGACATGAATGAAAAATTTGAAATGAAACAAGTAAATAAATAGGAAAAATCTCAATATTCACAATTTCAGAAACAAATTCAAATAATAATATACATTAGTAAGTGCGCCCCATCGACATTTATCGGGAGTTGCCTGTGAGCATCAGGAGCGTCGTTTCCAACGCCGATCGGATCACTTTCTTCCGATCCGGACCCGCGAAGTCATCTAGAGGATTCTGAAGCGCCACGTCGATTCTCTGCCGGATATCTTCCAATTCTTTCGTTTTGAACACAGCGAGATAGTCCTTCAGCATCTGGAGATACGCCTTCTTCGTCGGCTCACTCTCCTCATCGTTTTCCGCCGATTCCGATGAGATTTCCTTTCTGAAAATGAAAACGTTGTCGATTTTACTGCAAACTTTGGCGGAAACCTAATACCTGCTAACCACGACTTGCTCCTTCAAGAAGTCAATTTTGCTGGAAACTTCTCCCACTTCTTTCGAAATGTTCGTCAATTTCTCATCATAATTGTCCATTTTCGCAGTGATAGTCTTGTTAATCGCCGTCAGTTCTTCATGAAAAGTGTCAATTTTTCCCGAGAACGTGCTCATGGCTCCGTCGAGAAGTTTCGTGACTTCTGCGACCACTTGGGGAATTGCTTTCGGAGAACTTTCGAATTCCACAACTTCATTGTTGTCGCCATCGATTCTAGCTCTTTTCGCTCTTGTTCCCGTCTCATCCGCCGGCTTCTTCCGCTTCTCTTTCTGCCCTTCTCCAATCATCTCGTATCCAATGACACGCCCATTCTGCATCTGAACCTTCGCTTGATCCTTCAACGTGTCTAGGAACTCCTTATTTGCTGGGACCTGACACCATTGGTAAATCTTCAGTTTCGTCTCGATCTCAAAGTCCTGTTCATGAATCTTCATCCCCAAATATGTGTTGAATCTTAGATAGTCCGAATCAGCTGATCGACCGTTCTTTTCGGCGCAATCCTTCCAGAATGACCATAAACAATGGGCGGTCTCATAGTTTCCCAAGACATGGTCCCAAATCTCTTGATCTTCTTCCGGAGTGTATTGGCGATTTTCGCTGTTGGCACTTATCTCTGGTCGGTTTCCATACGTCTCCACCTTCATCTTGTACGATGTAACTGTTCTGATCTCGCTGAGCGTCACATCTGCCTCATCTTGCACTCTGAAAATCAGGTTCGTCCAAATATCTATCGGAATTATCGATTTTCCAACTTACTTCCTAAAAAACTCGGCTCTCATCGGAACTTTGTATTCTTTGCACAATTTCAGTTTGTCTTCTGTTGGCAGCAGGGCGTTCTCAAGTTGCGGGAGCAGGTGATTCTGGAATCTGTGCGAAAAATTTCGATTATCGTTTGATTTTAGTGTAGCTCACCTCCAATAGGCCGTTGCCCAACAGTTTGTCAAGGACATATCGAATCTTAACGATTCCCATTTCGATTTTTTGTCAGGATAAGCAAGATGGAGATTACCGACTATAAAGTTCAAGATCTCCGCATCTTCGGCGGTGGAGACCATCTGAAATTGAAATTCAAAAGGAAAAAATTCAGCAACAAGAAAAATCGATAATTTTTTCGGGTAATCAGAAACCCAAACGATACAAATTAATTTAAGAAGGAATAGAAAAGAAAAATTCATTAAAGAGGGAAAGATTATTGATTGTTAACTATTTCAAACTCTGCAACTGCGCTCCGTTGACAATTCATTGTCCTGTGAGCATCAGAAGCGTCGCATCCAACGAACATCGAATCAATCTCATCTGATTCGAATCCTCAACGTCATCTGGAGAATTCTGAATCGCCGCGTCGATTCTCTGCTGGATATCTTCCATTTCTGGCGAGTTGAACGAAGCGACAACGTCCTTCAGCTTCTGGAGATACGCCTTCTTCGTCGGCACCTTCTCCTCGACGTTTTCCACGGATTCCGATGAGATTTCCCTTCTGAAAACCAAAAAGTTATCAATTTCACTGTGATATTTGACGGAAACCTAATACCTGATAGCCTCGACTTGATACTTCAGGGAGTCAACTTTGCTGGAAACTTCTCCCATATCCTTCGAAATATTCTTCAGTTTCTCATCATAATTGCCCATTTTCTCCGGATTTCCTGTCTGCAAATCACATTTTTCACGAGAAATCGATCTGCTACTACCTGCCAGCCTCCAAAGCCGTCTCAACTGCTCTCGACACTTTGAAAATCTCATTTCTCATGGATTCTTCCAAATTTCCCGATGTCTCCGTCATATTCTGCTTAATCATCGTCAGTTCTTCATGAAAAGTGTCAATTTTTCCCGAGAACGTTCTCATGGCTTCGGCGACTACTTGGTTATCGATTTCTTGATTGATTGCTGGTTTCGGAGAATTTTCAAATTCCATACCTTCATCGTCATCGCTTCCGTTTTCGTTTTCATTTCCGAAATCGTAGTCATATTCAGAGTTCTGCTTCTCGATTCTAGCACTTTTCACCCGTTTTCCAGATTCATCTGACGGCTTCTTCCCAGACCTAGGATAGTGTTGTTTTTATAAAAATGGTTAGGGTGAAAACGATTATCCTACCTCTGCTTCTTCCGCTTCTCGCGCCGCCCTTTTTCCAGCATTTCGTACTGAATGACACGCCCACTGCTCATCTTAAGATTCGCGTGGTCATTCAACGTTTTCAGATACTCCTCGTTCACTGGAAACTGACACCATTGGTAGATTCTCAGTTTCGTCTCGATATCAAAGTCCTGTTCGTGAATCTTCATCGACAAAAATTTGTTGAATCGTTGATATGCCGAATTAGCTGATCGACCGCTCTTCCCGTCAAAACTCCTCCAGAATGTCCATGAAAAATCGGCGGTCTCATAGTTTTCCAAGACATGGTCCCAAATCTCTTGATCTTCTTCCGGAGTGTATTTGGAGCAGTTGACACCCGTCTGCTGTCGGTTTCCATCCGTCGCCACCTTCATCTTGTACGATGTCACTGTTTTGCTCTTGCTGAGCGTCACATCTGCCTCGTTTTGCAGTCTGAAAATCAAATTCGTCCAAATTTCCATCGGAATTATCGATTCTCCCTCTTACGTCTTCAAAAACTCGGCGCTGATGGGAATTGTGTATTCTTTGCACAATTTCAGCTTGTCTTCAGTTGGCAGCTTCACGTCCGGAAGTTGTGGAAGCAGGTGACATGTAAATCTGGGTGAAAATTCCGATTATCGATTGATTTTAGTGTGGCTCACCTCCAATAGGCCGTTGCCCAACTTTTTGTCAAGCCCATTTCGACTCTTAACAATTTCCATTTCGATTTTTTGTCAGGATCAGCGAGATGGAGATTATCGATCATAAAGTTCCAGATCGCCTTGTCTTCGTCGGTTGTGGACATCTGAAATTGAAATTGAACATGAAAAATGCTACAAAAACAAAAAAAAACAGAGAAATCGAGAAAAATCGAAAATATTTTCGGGTATTCAGAAACCCAAACGATGAAAATTAATTTTAAAAAATTAAAAAAAAAACATTCATTAAAAGGGGGGGGGGAGAAAGATTATTGATTGTTTGTTATTCAAGTATTCAGTTATTTAAATAAATCATTAGAAAAGTGAAAAAAATATCAAACTCTGCAAGTGCGCTCTATTGCCAATTCACTGCGCTTCAATCAACAGAAGCATTGTTTCCACTGACGATCGAATCCATTTCATCTGAATCGGATTCTCGCCGTTTTTCTGGAGATTCTGAATCGTTTCATCGATTCTCTCATGGATATCCGCCGTTTCTGGAGCATTTAGGGACGAAAGAAAGCTCTTGAGCTTCTGGAGATACTCCATCTTGCTCGGGATCTTCTCCTCGGCAGATTTCGGGATTTCCTGTCTGCAAATCACATTTTTCACGAGAAATCGATCTGCTACTACCTGCCAGCCTCCAAAGCCGTCTCAACTGCTCTCGACACTTTGAAAATCTCATTTCTCACCGATTCTTCCAAATTTCCCGACGTTTCCGTCATATTCTGCTTAATCGCCGTCAGTTCTTCATGAAAACTGTCCATTTTTCCCGAGAAAGTGGTCATGGCGCTGTTGATGAGTTTTGAGACTTCTGCGACCACGTGGTGGTTATCGATTTTTTGATTGGACATTGGTTTCGGTGGATTCGGAGAATTTTCAAATTCCAGATCTTCGAAATCGTCCTCATCGTCATTTGCGGCTTCGTTCTTCGCTCTTTTGACGTCAAATTTCGTCTCATCTGGATCCAGATGCTCTTCCCGCCCTTTTCCAATCATCTCATACCCAATAACCCGTCCATTCTCCATCTGAACCTTCACGTGATCCTTCAACGTCTCCAGGAACTCCTCGTTCACCGGGTAGCTGCACCATTGGTAAATTCTCAGTGTCGTCTCGATATCAAAATCATCACGTTCGTGAATCTTCATCGACAAATATCTTTGGAATCGCTGCTGGATCGCGGACGCTTTTCGACCGCTCTTCTCGGCGAGTCCACTCCAAAATGATATGGCACAACGGTTCGTCTCGTAGTTTTCCAAAATATGCTTCCAAACCGCTTCGTCTTCTTCCAAAGTGAAATGTTTCACTCTAGGACTTACTGTCGGTGCAGCTAACTGATTCTGAGGCCTTTCGCGATTCGACCGACGTTCTGGAGCCTTTTTCCCGATTTTCTTCGTTTTCCTATCCTTTTTCATCATAAAATCAACCACAACACAATCGTTCATCCTCACCACTGCTTCCTTTTTCAGTCTGAAAATGAAAATCGAATTTTCCATCGAAATTATCGATTTTTAACTTACTGCGCCAAGAAATAAGAGGATCTGATCACAATTTCGTATTTTTTGCACAATTGCAACTTGATTTTCGCTGGCAGCTGGGTTTTCGATAGCCGCAAGAGCAGATAGTTGTGAAATCTGACAAAAATCGAATTATCGATTGATTTTCCGCCATTTTTTCGACTCACCTGGCATACAAAGTTTCCGTTCGGCGTTTGGATCCCGTCTGCACTTTGAACCGGTCCCATATCGATTTTTCGTCGGGTTCCGAGAGATTTTCAATGGCGAACTTCCAAATCGCCTTGTCTTCCTCGGCGGAGAACATCTAAAAATTTAAATTCATATTTATCAAGAGGAGTCGAAAAAAAATCAGATAATTACTGGTTTTGACCAGATCAGACCAAAATAAAAATAAAAAAAACAAAAAAAGTGCAATTAATTCATTAAAACAACATCAACAAAGTGGGTAAACTCCAAGATAGAGCAAATGCGCTCTATTGAGAATCCTCCTCCAATTTCGGCTTCTTCACAATCAAATTATCGCAATCCGTCGCTTCAGATGATCCCTTTCTCTTCACAAACTTGACGATTCGGCTATCGTCGCCAATTTTCAGATCATTTTGCTTTCTGAGTCTGAAAACTGGCCGATTGATCGTAAAAATCGAAAATTTCAAAACCCACGCTTGGGAAATCTCATTTTTGATCGATTCTGCCAAATTTTTCGACAATTCCGCCTGTTTCTTCGAGTTTTCCGTGATCTTCTTATCCATAAAAACCAGTTTCTCCGACACACTTCCCATCATTCTCGTCATTTCCTGCCTCATTTGCTCGGCGGCCTTATCCATGATTCCCTGCATCATCTTTGTCATTTCCTCCATTATCGTCGAATTTTGTCTCGGCGGCTCCGGTTCCACTTTGGGATTTTGCTGCTGGGACTGATTTGCCGATTCGGATTCGCTTGACTTTCTCTTGTAGCAAATTATACACCCCTTCTCATCCAATTCAAGATCATAAGTGTCTTCCAGCCTGAAAAAACCTGAATACGCTTCGCTTCAGTTGGTACATTTCAATACTCACGTTTTCAGAAATTCCGGATCTATAGGAATGTTTTTCAGCCAGTAATGAGTCATTTTCATCCTGATGGCGGCTTCCGTACCTCCTTGCTCGTCTAGAAAATGAAAACTGCGAAACGACAGATCGGGATTTGATTCAGGAGGAACAGACATTGTAGAACTCACCGAATGCTGCTGAAACGATTCAATTAATATTTGAATACCAAAAGAAAAGCTCAGAAAAATTAGAAAAGAGACGAAAAACGGAAAACCCGGTGTCAATAATTAATTACTATCGACAACCGGCTGTCGCTGGCTAAAATTGGGGGTACCTGGGTGAAAATAGACCAAAATCAAAAGAGAATTCAAATATCTCACTTATTATCACGGATTTCCAATGAAAAACGTTTCCTAAAAAGAGAAAAAAGGGAAAAATTTTCGAAAAATAGGAAAATTCAAATTTTCAGTAGGCTCCGCCCATTTTTTGCAATAACGCCGCACAGTTTGTTTTTTCCTTTTCCTCAAATTTTTGTTCGTTTTTTATAAAATTTCACAGCGAATAATAATTTGTTCAGAATGTTGACATTAATGTTCAGAATATTTTACAAAAAATAGCTCCAGAATGCGTCAAAATTAGGTGGAAATAAACAGAAAATTCAAATTTTCGATAAGCTCCGCCCATTTTTTGCAAGAGTGCCGCACGGTTTCATTTTTCTCATTTACGATCAATTTTTTCCGATTTTTCACGAATTTCTATGTTTTTTTCAGAATTTCACGGAATTTTTTTTGAAAAATAGCTGAATTGCAGCTTCAGAATAAGTGAAACATTGCGGGAAGCCGGCTGGAAATAGGAAATTTAGGAAAAATAAATTTTTTAAAAATAAAAAATATTTTTCGAGTGAAAGCGAATTCCCGTTTGCCTTTTTCAATGAATAACATATTTTTTAAATTTATATATTAAAATTATCGAATGCAGTGCAGTATATTTAGAAAAAAATTAAAGAAATAAAATAAGTGAGCAGCAAACGCGCTCCATTGATAAAAGGTCATCTTCGACGGAACGGGACGGCTCCTCTGCTATTCCTGGACCATGTGTTCTCTAAAATTAAATTTTTTAGCATTTTTCATTTGGCTTATGGGTATCGCCACGATTCATGAAGATCCAGCTTCGAGAATCGTGGCGAGACCAAAAACCCCCCGAAACCCGTCATTACTTGATAATTTTCACATCTTCGGCCAGTGAGCCGACTGATTTTGCGATCTTCTCCATGCTGTGCATGATTCCCTTCAAAAACCACGTCATTCCGTCGGAATTCTCATTTTTGGATTCCGGAGAAGCCGTAGACACTTCGGAATCGTGATCGTCCACTTGGAACACCAAATCATCATCATCCTCATTGAAATCCTCCATTTTCACT